>JARDVA010478740.1:0-14819 GCA_030265315.1 Mopalia swanii | reverse complement strand
ATGCCAAAATGAGAACATATAGCTAGTGAAATCTTGTATGTAAAATCAATCTTGGTATATTTTGATGTTTGTAGATCGAAGATGTAATCTACATATGGTAAATAAAATTTTATTCAAAGGAAAAAAAAAAAAAAAGTACTAATGTATCTTTTTCTGTTTCAGGTAACATTTTGATTATTTCTGCTATTCTACGATCGAAGTCAAATCAAAACTCCACTAATGTGTTGTTATGTAGCTTGGCAGTGTCGGACACCTTGGTGTTGGCTTTGTGTCTACCGATGCAGGTAATTAAATTAAGTAATGAATGGTTTTAAATAATATGCATACATTAATCGACATACCTGTGCCAGTGTGATATAATTTATAATATATATGCTCCGTGACTTCTGGATAACATATATGTTAGATGTAACTATAACGAATTTATAAAATTTGAAGGACCGTTTTTTAGTTTAATATGTCATAGGTTTCGAGAAAACAGTGTTGAAAAATTGCCTATCGACAAAAAATGAAATGCTAGAATTCGGGCAGAAACCATCCGATTATACTCTGACATTGCACTGAATCAAAATTTTCAAACTTGAAATTAAAGGACTTCTAATTGGAATTTTTGTATAATTGTTTCACTAAATGCAGGCTAATAATGTGAATTTTCGTATTAACAAATAAAAAAAACAGACAAATTTTGACCTCGAAGGGGCCGACCAACCTTATTAAGCATGGAAGTCAAACGCGTACATGGTCAACCCAGAGCAAATACAATTCACACCTTTACCCAAATAGTTATATTTAAATTTGATTTGTTTTATCAGGTGATTCAGGCGTTCTTCTTCTACCGAGGTGGGTTCAACAAACATCTGTGTCGGTTTTGGTACCTGATGAAATACTCCTCCATTGTGTTGTCGGTTTTCACAATGATGATTATGGCCATAGAGAGGTAGGGGAAGCAGGCGTTAGCTATGTCGACACATGTAACGAGAGTCTTTTATTCTATGTATTTGCTATATTACTTGATAATACAAGAGCAATGTAACTCCAAAGAACGAAAGGTTCATTTTTATCTTGTACTATGCTAAACTTATAAGCGGAAACCAAGGATCCTTACTTAATATGCATATCTTATTTTCTCATCGCCTATTCAAACAGCTCAGACCTATCAATGACGATTATATGAGCTATATAGACTTATAGGAGTCATTAATAAAAGCTAAATTCAGCAGTATTGTTAAATCTGAAAATGTATTTCGTATCTGACGTATATTCCTTGAACCTATATTCTTACCTAAATTTACCATTCCTTATAAGAAGTATCCTGGTTTACTATGGTTTACAATGTCAGTTCTATGCTTTGTAGAGTTTTACCATTTTAATTGTTTTCTACATACATAGCTAAATACCGTCGTATTTATAATGTAAAATGATACTTTTTACAAGACATATTATTCAAATATTGAATTCTGACTGAAATAACCACAAAAATGTATGTGAGAAGACAATATCAAATTTGTGACCGGATATAACATTTATGAATCTCGACTTTTATAGCTCATTAGGAATTTCCAAAAACGAGGAAGCCTGTACAGGCAAGCTCAGGTAATTTTGGCAATGAAATTTATTCCTTCATGTTGATTGATAAATTGATGTAGATTTAAAAGAGAAAAGGGGACGAGTGTAACACACGTAAGTACGTGATAAAGCGCTAGTATGGATTTCAGAAAAACTATTAGCACAATAAAAAAAAAGAAATTCACCAATGTCAATCAAACACGCTCATTTCTTCACCCTGTCATACGCCATGCAAGTTCTCACTGTTGAATGTTTACACAGATACATTGCTGTGTGTCATCCTCTAAAAGCAAAGTCTTATTGTACTGCAAAGAATGCCCGCCGAGCTGTTGGTCTCATTTGGATTATATCTCTAGGAGTCAGTTCCCCATCAGCAATATTTGTAGTAAGTTCATGTAAGCTATACAATAAGTAATATAAATGCACATGATATGTTGGGGTCTGGAAGTGAATTTTACTCCCAGAAAATCGTTATTTATTGGTTCTACCTGTGAATTGTTTTTACCTATAAAAGTTAATATTAGTCATTTATAAAAACTGGTGTCGTTGACTGTTCAAAAATCTAAATCGATGTATTTAGTGTTTTGTCTTGATAGCCTCAAGACTGTTGACATTAAATAACAATGAGAAACGTAGAAAGGTTCCATATGGTATCCGGGCTACATCAACTTATGATGTATTATATGAACAATAGGTGAAATAGATGATGATGATTTAATACATTTGAACAGATCACAAATGACTCGGATGGACGTTGCTTCTTGAAGTTCAGCACTCCCACTATTTTGTTGGCTTTCAATGTAGTTTTTGCATTGATTGTTTTTGTGATCCCACTAATCATCATGACACCCCTGTACAGTATGGTGTTTGGCGTTTTATGGAAGAGTACTTCTGAGTCCGGAAAACTGAATGGGTAGGTCTACTTGATTTTAATGTACAGATTTTTAGATGGCATCTGTTTCTTTCTCATCTCACTCCTTCTGGCGTTGTACCAATAACAGATCTGGGAGCGTCATGAGTAGATTATACAATCGTTGGTTCCCAAGTTTTATCAACTATAATACGAGCAATATAATCAGGTTGGAGTTTAGGTAGAAGACGGGTTGTTTTCATATCATTCTAGAATTTTTATTTGTTTTGTCAAAATTCGATTTTGGGTTTTTATTTTCAGATAATTTTGAATTTAAGTTTTTGGATTATTACGAAAACAAAGAGAAGTTTTCACAAAGACAATGAACAAATTAAAAATTTACTCCTGCATAAATAACTTGTAGAATTTTGACTGATTTCTTGTGAGATAAAAAAACTCATTGGAATTAATTTACGACAGTTTTCCGATCGTTTGGGTTTTTGTATTTTAATTCTTTGTTGTGCGATTGTTTAATTTTCATAATCCCAATGTTGATGTTATTTGCCATTTATGCAAAGGGACATACCAGCACAATAAAGTATAGTTCTTGGTTTGAGAGAAATAGTGGCATTAATTTTGGAGAGAATGCCATTTACAAACAAGGAAGTGAATATGTTCGCCATCTGTAGCTTTTAGTTTTACTTGGTGTATTTCGGAAGTTCTGACAGCACTTCGACCCTTTTTTCGGCCAGTTCAGGTTTAATTATAACTTTTATTGGACCTACTTGAGCCCCTTTTGTCAATCAAATTGATGTATTATTACCTATGCATCGAATTGACTCATTTAACTGAACCGTTGAAAAGCTGCCCACTCGTTAATAGTCGCCCCAAGATGGTCAATAACTAATAAACAATTTACAGAAAAACTTAAGATTTCGTCATGGATTTTGGTTTCGATTTCTGCCGGAATTTGATTAAAGATTTGCAACTACTTAAACACAACTGATCATCCATAATGATCATAAAATATTTAAAAAATAAGATATGATAAACTGTGATATCATATATATATTGCAATCAAATGAGCGAACAGTGCTCAATGTACCACATGACTTAAGTATTTTTCTTATCCATTTTACAGTTTGGAAGGCGAGAGCAGAAAGGAAACAGAACATGTGAAAGTTCGAAAGCAAGTAAGTGTGTCACTTTTATCGTCCACTCAGATAATTATACAGATTGTTGTAAGTTTAGGGGTTTTTTTGTAATAAATAATTGTAGTGCTTTGAAGCTTTTCAGAAGAGGTGCGTGACTTAAAGGCTGCATATGAAAGCGAACAACTTAACAGGGACTTTATTAGACTTGTTTGATTGATTGGGGTTTATGTCGTACATAGAGGATCTCTAATGAGTGACCCGGAGATATGAAACGAGGGTAGTAATTTTCATTTATTCCGAGCCTCCGGCGAGAAATAAATAAAAATTACAACCGGAGCAGCACATCAGACTGATCAGCATCCCCGGAACAGAAGACAGTGCCGGTTGAAATGCAGTATTTATTAAACTAAAGTATGATGTAAGAGCACAACAAATTCGTTTTAGCTCGAGTAAATGTCGCTCAATTAGTCTTGATCCACGAAGAAAGCATTAAAAGACATTTTAATACTTCCAAAGACCTCTAGCGAGCGTTGCGTTGCACTCTTTCAGTACATCAACAGAAAACAGTGCCGGTTAAAGTGCAATATTTATTTAATTAAAATATGATAGAAAATAAAATAAAATAGTTTTAATTCGAGTCAATGTCTGAAAATTACTTCTGACTAATTAACAAATCATCACAGAGACATTTGAACAGTTTCAAACACATCGTGTTGTATTGTTACCACTGACCTATATAAATACGTTATCTAGGTCAGTGGACTGGTCGTGACGAGCGTTGCACTTTTTTTAGCACGAAAGTTTGAATAGATCGAAAGACAGATGGAAGACTTGAGAAGCGTAATTTCTAGTCCTAAATAAGATGATGGTTTTATTACACGAACACGTTGGCAGATGCCAAAGGTTCATTTCTTGTGTAGGCCTATTGATGCGATCGCCAAACTGCCGGTCAGCCATGGTCGTTTCGAACAGTACAGACGTCATGTGCAAGTTGTAAAATAAAATAGTCCGTGTTTCATTGGTTGAATTGTACCAATGAACAGTAAGTGACCAACCAGAGCATGGGAAAGCTGTATCCCACGTGTAGAGATATGAAACAAATATCTCCTGGCTGAAATTTACTTATTTATGGGATAATTTAGGTTATTAGTATTTACCTCATGTGGTGGCGAGCCAGCCTAATATAGTTGAAGGGAAACACATTCGGCAACAAACAATGACAATACACAACACATACAAGAAGGAATAAAAAACTTGACAAACAGGTCACGTTCATGTTCCCCTTAGCTTCAAGAGAAAGGTCAACAGGAAGATCAATTCAACAGCCTGCGACATTAATTCTGCATCCATGGCATTCTGTTCTGCAGGGAGGGCTGAAATATATCATGGTATAATAAAGTCCAGTTTAACACAGTGACTTTAGCCCTGATAAGACTTGTGTGATTTCCGTCTGTGCTATAGCTTCCACTGCATTCGGCTATTTTTGGAAAAACGTGAATAATCAGAATTACTGATGCTGTTTACAGTGCGTTATGGCTTTTAAACACGTTTTGACAAGCATCTTCCAGTTGTCGCATTTGCCATACAGCAATTTGTTGCAGCTTATTCTGGTGCCAGAGTTGCTACTGGGACCTATTGAGATAAATGTCGAATGAGGTTAAGAGTGGCGCAGAGCACGTATTTGCCACGGCCGTATTTTTTGCCTCATTTACAGAAACACACCAATTAGTGCTTACAACATCGACGCGTTTATACAAGGCCCAACTTTCCGAAAGATATTTTGAAAACCTCCTGAGCGGCTGTAGTGTAAGACTCTGAACTTCTCGTCCCCGACGAAAAAACCGCAATTTCATTCAGGCGAGTTGGCACGATCTTTTATAATAATATTATCGGACCTAATGATTCCGGTTTGGGGTTAATGACTATGACGACAGGATCCCATTTTGTCTACTGGCAGACTTGTATTTTCGCGGTAGCTCTCGCATTTGTCTATTGTTGAGTATGCTGGTTATGTGTCCTTTTTTGTTAGTATCAGTGTTTGTAAAATAAAGTTACCTACCCGACTGATTTTGCTTCCCTGGATAAGGTGAGATTACTGTTCGATTCTTTACTGATTGACTTTCGTACGGATAAAGTCTACCCGATTTATTTTAGCACACTTTCATTAATTGTCAGTTTCATTTCAACAACAAAGGAAAAGTTCAGAAAGGACGATGCTATATACAGTAAAAAATCTAACGTGTTCCGAATGCTTTATTACTAGGACCTTATACGTGGGTTGAATTAAATGAATAAAACACTAGCTCTTGAGCTACTCCACATAAAATTTACTATACCCTGGCATGGTGTTTTATTCCCTTAATTCACTGATTATATTATAGATGATTCAAATTCCCCTTCGTTGTTTACACGTGCGTGTTGCATGCACGAATAATTTCTTTATACAGTGGCATTTCGAAGCAAGAATAATTTAAAATTCATTAACTTTAAAACGTTGATATCTTCTGCTCCGAAACGTTGCTCGTTAGTAAATCCAGAAGTTGTATTTCCGTAAAGAACTTGAAGAATATGCCCTTTATTAGTATACGTTGTTTTGAGTTTTT
This sequence comes from Mopalia swanii, assembly GCA_030265315.1. Classification (NCBI taxonomy): domain Eukaryota; kingdom Metazoa; phylum Mollusca; class Polyplacophora; order Chitonida; family Mopaliidae; genus Mopalia; species Mopalia swanii. The sequence continues at coordinate 8,646 of JARDVA010478740.1, read as the reverse complement.
ACCTAGTTTGTGTTCTTGTCCCAAATTTTGTCAGGGGTATGGCTGGAATAGCCTGTTGTTGTCTCCGTGCAGTGACAGCGTCTTTGGTGTACAATTGGAATCAAACAAAACCATTCAATCAAAACCAATCATCTGTTTCCCACTGCAAAAGGCCTCGGTCGTAATTTTACAAAAAAAAGTCCTGTACTCTTGGTGATACAAGAGTTGATGAAATGGCAACGAAAACTTGTAGGATCCAAAGGAAAGCTGAACTTCAAACTACTATGTGTGGACATATTTTGACATAAATATTGACCTTTCTCTATATTCTTTATTCAATATTTCTCTGTCTTTTCAGCGTATGTTAGAAAATGCCTATTTTAACATTTTTATGCTGTTATTGGATTATTAATTGCAGGTAATCAAAATGTTAGTAATGGTGTTGGTGTTGTTCATAACCTTCTGGGGACCTGCTGTTCTGTACGACCTAATTAGAGCCATCGAGGGAGTGGTTGTAGATTCAAAGATAGTTTACAGCAGTACATCTATAGGCCTTGGTCTTCATTCTGTAGGATTTTGTAACAGCTTCGCTAACCCGATTTTATACACCATAATGTCAAAGTGAGTATTTCTCGAAATTATGACTTGGACGATTTTGCCATCAGAATATGTAAGAAAATGCCATGATGTAGTGTTTGTTTGCTTTTTTTGATTGGTTTTAACGTAATGCTCAAGGGTATTTCACTTATATTGTAAAGGAATGTAAACTGCATCCTAGTTAATTACAAATGGTGGACGACAGGGAGAAAAACGATTGCTACTCACTTCGTACCTGTGGTCGACCAATCGACTCGAATCTGTGAGCGATACATCGATAAACGGCCAGCATTTGTTCGAACTGCTAACCACTACCGGAGGCCTTCAATTATGCAACCACAAATGGCAATGATGATGTAAAAAATACAAACTATAATAACTAAGAAAAATAGGACAGATAAGACAATGATATGTCAAACTCTACCAAGCAAACCATGTAATTAGTGTTAAAGGAAAATACCAACTATTTTCGACCGATACTTATCGTTTTCCTTATATATTTTGAAAGACAATAACACATGTTGCAACCCAGTAGGCATAGTCCTTAATTATAGTTAATTTAAAATCCGGAAGTCACTTTATTGTTAGATAGGTCACTATTATATCCGGCTTGTGATGGATGCACTGATTGTTACTGCATTTCTCGGAATTAACTTCGCTGTTCCCAAAAAAGATACTCCAACGACAGAATTTGGACGTTATTTAAACTGTGAACATAAAACCTGCTCTTGATCATGTTTATAAGTTGATTTCGAACATTGCTTTCCGTTGTTATTTTTTGCCTCCACTCGTAGACTCCAACTGTCGTTAAATCGGCTTAAGCCATTTGCCTTTCGATTGAGGGGAAAACCCAAGATGGCACTAGATTATGTGCAGTCAGTCATCTCTGATAACACAATGGAGGTTTCCAATGTACCAAGGTTATTACACCCATGTCTAAACCTTTGCTAGCGAAGATGAGCCGCGGCAAAAGGGATAATATTGAAAGCAATAGAGACATAATAGGTCTACTTAAACATGTACGGTCCACATGCTTGTGCTACAACTAGCTTTAATAAATAAGACGTAGATGTTACACATCTACCCTGGATGTGTAATATTGACGTCTAATTTATGAGCTATCCTGGCGGAGTTTCGTTGACTTCAATCCGAATCGTATATAGTGGCCATGTTAAAGGGAAATAGCAAAATACAGTGAGCTGATTTTTATAATAATGAACAATGTATTTCGAAGGTAGGTGCTGGTGTCATGACGACATTCTGAAGGTATAGATTCTCAAAAAAAGCATGCATATACACAATTCTATCTAAACACATTCTGGTAATTTGGTTGATACGATTCGAAATAACTCGTTGAAATAACATCATAATTTTGACACGTGTTCAGTCGACAACTCGCAATATGCACACGGTGTCGTATTTTTTCTCTCTGAAGGAACAGAAACTGAACTTTCGACTCTTTCGTTCTAATGTACATCCAGCAGTTCAGACAAAAGATGACAAGCACAACCAGGTGATACAAACACCTTGGCTGCGAAGAATAACGTCACTTACTGTTTTTAAATTAACTAATTAACGGTTATGCTTACTCGGTTGCAAATGCAACATGGGTTATTGTCTTTCAAAATATTTATTGAAAATAATAAGTTTTGTTTGAAAATCGTTGGTCCATCCCTTTTACTGTGAAGCATAAATTAAATAAAATTGTAAACAAATAAATGGAAGAGAGAAATAATTATTTAATGCATATTTCAATAGTATCTAACGGTCATACAGCTAACCTGTAACAAATTCAAAATGCACATATTCGGCTTTGCACCATTCTTATGTGGCAAAGTCTCGAAAGAATACCTATTACCATATTTAACCTTTAAACGCAGCGCTTGGTCTTACTTGCTCAATCTCTAAACACTATAGAAATTAATATAAAGATAATTAAACGTCAATTTTGTGTGTGATGTCTGCAACAGGTTTACACCTTTACAATTGCATTTTCAGCAGCCTTTAAACATTATAATTTTTACAAAAAATCATAGATGTTTTGTCCAATTCAATTGGGTGACATCCAATCTGTGTTTGGTGAAAAGACACGGACAAGGCACTTCACGTTATCCACGAAGGATTTGCCTTTGTAAATTGAGAAATACACCGCATCATGGCTGATACAATACATTCACTGTTTCGTGCCTTTATGTGGAATCCCAGTTGAATACAACGCTCCCTTGCTCTAATTTGAGATCATTTTTTAAATTATATTAAACAATATTAAGACTACTACATTTTTTAGTACAGTGTATTTTGTTATTGCTGTGCTTACATCTGAGGCCTGGAATGTATAATATATTTATTGTTATTTAAGGCAATACCAACAGTACATCAAGTCCCTATTCTCGTGTACCAAACTCCAAGGCTCGGGCAGCAATGTGGATGTTTCAAATGGAAATTCAAAGAGCAAGCTGACTTCTCAAGATGAACTCTCTAAATAGATAAAGGAAAGTGTTTTGTTTGGGTTTGTTTAGTGGAAAGGCTAGGTGGATTTAGAAAGTGTAAAAGAAACTATCCCTTCGAATCTGATAATTCCTTTATTTCAAGAGTTTATTTTTTCGAAAAAATGAAAAGGAAGCAAAAATTTGCATCATGGAAAGAAACACACATTTAAATGTTTGAAGAAAATGAAATTTTAATCATATATTCTGATTTTTTTTGGTTGAATATGTGTTAAGTGGTAAACGATTTAATAAATAAATTATAGTTTACCATTGTATAATGGATCGGATAATGCACAACTGACGGGGGATGTCCATTAATTGTGAAGGAGGGATCGAAGGTGCCGAGTTCACAAACATTAGACAACTCCCGACGACAACCATTATACCCATTTCAATGTTTTTTTATATTCTAAAACATTAATATTGAGTGAAAACAACTCATTCGACAGACCAAATGTGTTATGTCAACAAAGCATTTGAAGTAACAATAGAGTCATGCGGTTTTCCTTTGGAATATCGCATTTCAAATATAGGTAGGTATAACTTTTGGCCAATCATTGCAGAATTATTTTGATAACAATGTTCGTTCGTAATAATGTTCGTTCATAATAATGTTCGTTCGCGATATTTACAAAACAAACTCTAATGAGGTCAAATAAACTGACGGTCAATCCTTAGAGTTAAATGGTAATAATATAGTAATTAGTATCTTAGTAATATGTATTATTATATCATCATGACATGTAACTTTATTATTGTGTACATCAAACAAAATCATGTCGTCAGAAATAGGTCAAGAGAACATTCTGCGTCTATGGAATATTTATTAATGTGTGTGTCTTTTGCAATAATTTAGGACGACTATCTGTTTGTTACATATGCAAATGCAGTCTTTAGAGCAGTCTTTCTTTTGCAACTAATTGTAAACTCTCCAACGCCAGGCTCAAGGAAATTTATAATTTCTTCCAGTATATCAGGCGTTATAGGCATTCAAATGTCAATAGGGCAATAAACCGATGAACAACTTTTAAAATTTTTGTACAGTCATATCATCAAGCTTATGATTGAAAATTGCTGATACGTAAAAATAATTGGTATAGAGGAGTTAAATTCCGGTTAATAGAGATACTGTATATGGAGAGCATTGATTACAGCGAAGACTGAAATGCAGTTAACCTTGTAAATGCCGACTATAGTTCCTGGATGTATTTAAAGTGGCATCGTAAGTCTCGAAGATTTTATATGCAAATTTTGGCTTGCTCCTCTCTTTTCTTGCCATTCATAATCATCGGAAAATGCATTTAAGTTTTCCTTACAAATCATTTCAAACGAGGGACAATCAGCCTTGTCAACTTTCCATTTTGACACTCGATCCAGCCTAATTGGAACAAACATACACAAAAACGATGGGAAAATGATCGTGGCTACAGAGGTCATCTTGCAATCTTGGTGAGTCGCTCCATCTGTGACATACAGATCAAATGCAGAGTAGGCCCTATTTCAGGGATGTTAATGTGCGGTAGAACCATCATTAGTAAGCAAATGGGTTCCTATGTTATGTTATCCTCTAAGCCTTTGTCCTATTTGCTTGAAATTAGTGTCCGATAATGAGCCGTCCCCTAACAGAGTAAAAGGAGTTGCACTCGTTCTATTAAGGTTTAAATTGCATTAATGGAAAGCTAAGATCTAAGTGGATCATAAATATAACATAACGTCAACCTGTGGTTTCTCCGTATCATAAGACCATGTGCTGTTAAAGGCAAATTCTTTTGGGGGGAGAATCTGTCCTTGTCACAGGTTTTTAAGTGATTGTATTGAGACCATAATGCGGACTCTGAACTAACAAATCTAGCTCAGTCATTTAGCCATCAGACGTAAGCAATTTCGTGAAGTAGGATTAGTAAGCGGACACGCAAACAACTAAGCCACGACCGCGGGCCTCCTTTGTTTTAAAGCTGAAATGATCTCCGGAACATTCAGCAATCTCTGTTTATAATTTCCGTACATGTATGATTGTTTATATTACCCGTCCCAAGCCTTGTGATGCAAGGCATGAGGACTCCATACTAACACAGGTGCTTGTTTTATGTCCGTTCAGCAGCAAAAGGCTTGTGAGTTTCCTTGTTGAAGAGTTGTAATGTTCTCTGACTATTAAAGCTCACTACAGTGTTACCTAATTTTTCGGTTAAAAATATTAATGGACCTATAGTACTAGACATATATGTACCATACTATCATGTTTTGATATTTATGTTTGTTTGGAATGGTTACCCTGTCATGTGGGAACTCAAGAAAATAAGTTAGCAGATACAGTCGTATGTCTTTTACCGGCATTTTTATAACAACTGACTTGTAGGTTTCAGAAACTGTTTATCTGAAAAATTATTTTGTGGGGTTATGCCAAAGGGATTGACATCTGTTGGAGAAAGGCAGACTTTATAATGTTTTTAACCCAACTGTTTAAGATTATCCTGTTGTGTCGTTCTGAAACCATTATATGCCAGTTTTTAACCCAACTGTTTAACATTATTATCCTGTTGTGTCGTTCTGAAACCATTATATGCCAGATACAATATGAACATATCCCTGTAAGTTCATACTTATACAGATTCGATCCTCACCCTAAGGGGCTCTGTGAAACATGTGATGTTGAGGTGACTATTTCTTCACTGCATAAATCTGAATTTTAATCTAAGCTTCACAAAATTCATATTGTAAATGTTTCAATGCAGACTGTGCTTAGACCAGATAAGAAACAGAACAGGGTTTTCAAGCTGGTCCTTAGTTTTTTTGTTAAATTGTCGTAGGTTTACATGGTGTATATTCGTCTTTAAGCCTGGGTATTCTACTCTTTTTTTGCTTTGTTAAGTCTCGATGTAACTCCCAATGAGATTAAAACAATTTTTGTTAATGTGATTTTGTGCACACAGTAGTTCCATTACCATATTTGTTTCACTGTTCCCCTGGTACGAGGCTGTCCTAACACAAGACAATCCATGGCACACAACAGTCTTGAGAATGGAACCGTCTGAAAAGGAAATACATAACAAGTATGATCGTGTTTTTCTGTCCGAGACCAAGTATATGATGTCGACACTGTATAGATTGAGTGGTTGGAATTATGGTTTTTACCATCTAGACGTAAATGAAAGTTGTTTGTGATATCAAGTAAACCACTGGTCTATGGCAAGCCGCTTTGTCTTATTTGTTCCTGCTGTGAAAAATAATTTCGCATATGTAAAATAAAAGTTTATTTTGCATATGTAAAATGCTTTTCAACATATGTAAAATTCTTGTCAACATATGTGAAATTCCTTTTCACATAAGTAAAACATATTTCAGGTATATGTCAAATAAACTTTTATTTTACGTATGTACGTATGAAATTACTCATGGCGGCTACTGAGGCCGTATACAAAATTCGTTCGTTCTCGTATAATCTTGTGCAAACGATGCAAAGACGAGTGGAGTGCCTACTCAACAGAGCTGTCACCCCTGAGCTCGCTTTAAGGATAAAACTATCGATGCATTCGAGAAAGCTTACATGCAAAAAGCCTACGAATCCATCCTACCCGACATTCGTAAGTTATACTCCACGACGAATATCTCCGCATGAACACACATTTGCACAGCCTTTAATTAGTATGTACTGAGGTGGTAACAACCCGCTCCTACAATCCTTCCTTATATGTAATAGCACAAATCCTTACTTATCATTTAGTTGGACACCAAATTGGCACCAGAATTCCTGAACAAGCAGACGACACATTTTCCATGCACTCCGGTTAAACCTCAAGACGCCATAACGTAGAGAGCACCCAGTACCCTAGTACAACATCACGTAAAGCCCTAACCTCGCAGGCACTAAAGACCCAACAGCCCCAGCTAAGTACTGAATAACGCACAAACCTTGTTCATATGTAGTCCGCAACCTCTCTTTAGTACTGAACAACGTACAACTCCTTCTTTATATGTAGAGAGCAATTATTGCCCTCTTCATATAACGCACACATCCTAATTATAACATACAAGAAACAAAAAACGAAAATTGAACTGTTACGTGTTACACGGACCGTTTTTAGATACACTAACCACAATGACATGTATTTTACCTACCTGCAATATTTCTTTACTGGCGGTTTTCAATATTATATTAGCAAAAGGAGACGCTTAAACGTGAGAAATTCAAATAAAACTTTTTTTAAACGTCAGGAAAGGAAGTCAGGAGTTAGATTAGTGTGTCCATGGTGTCAAAAAAAGAAAATCACAGAACCTATCAATGTTTTTACAAATAAATTACGTTGGGGTTTTATTTGTTGAAATTAGAAAGTATTAATTCCGTACGTGAAACCACACGTGTGACCTAGATCACTATAGTATACAACCACAATGAGGCTAAAGTAATTTATTTGTAAATAAATTGATAGGTTTGGGGTTCGATTTACTTTTTTAAATATTTTCTTAAAATTAACCCATCAGGAGAGCAACTGTTCGATAACCGGGCCATTTCGTTTTTGCAAAAAATAACGTATGGTGAAACCAGACCCTTCAGCGTGGTCGAAGTTAACGCGAGGGTCTGGTTCACGCGAGACTAAGTATGGACTAGAGTATATTCCACAGACTGGCTCAACGAGAGCACATGCTGCGCAAGTTAAGCCTCTGCGTGGCACACTCCCAAGTGGAGACAGTTGACCAGGATGCGATCCCCCGACACAGCGCAAACCATACTTTCTACTCTGAAAAATGCCAATTACGATGACAAATTAAGAGTAAATATTATATCAGGCGGTAGGCTTATTTTTATTCAGATTGTCTTTATTGTAGTCTACATCAGCTGATTTTCCCGATGAAACAGACGTTGTATTACTTACAAAGTCTACCAAATCGGCCGCAATTTTTGGCCTATAATGTTATATTTTTTTATTCAGAGAAAACACATCTGTCGAAATAAAAGGATAAATATAATGAAAATTATCATCTTTAGTGCAGCTTCATCTTTTCTTGCATTACGGTCTTGCTGGACCGCTTGGTCGATTTTCAGAACACCTGCTGTATTTTGCCTATTGTGCAGAAGAGTATAAATCTGAACCATATATATGTATATATTATTGGAAAGCACGAATACTCAGGATTACATATTTATGAATGCTGTGAAAATCCACTTATTATTTCTAAAAATAGTGCAAAATTAGTAAATGTCTACAGAAAAAAATACACTGAAGGTTTCAAGGTTTATTGCTCGAAGTGCAATAACGAAAGACTCAATAGATTAGTTAACCTAGTAGAATACTCCCTGAACTAGTAAACGGTGCCTTATTTTTTTTTATTAGATCGATGACAGTTGATTTTTTTGTCTATCGCACCTTGAAAGGTCTTATAACAATGTAAAATGCAACTTTCAGAAAACATTTTAAAAAATCAAGGACGAACTTATAAAAAAATGAGACACCGTTTACTAGACCGCACCAAGCTCTTTACAATGGTACAAATTTGAAGTCTCTACCATTAATAGTTTTCTAGAAATCCGCCATGGAAAATGTAGTGTCTGCTTAAAACTAAAGTGCCAGAAATTGGCAATTAA
>JARDVA010478629.1:1489-14820 GCA_030265315.1 Mopalia swanii | reverse complement strand
ATTAACCGCCCCTCAAGAACAGACATTCAGGCTACATGCATACAATTAAACCCCCCTCAAGAACAGACATTCAGGCTCCATGCATACAATTAAACCCCCCTCAAGAACAGACATTCAGGCTACATGCCTACGATTAACCGCCCCTCAAGAACAGACATTCAGGCTACATGCATACAATTAAACCCCCCTCAAGAACAGACATTCAGGCTACATGCATACAATTAAACCCCCCTCAAGAACAGACATTCAGGCTACATGCCTACGATTAACCGCCCCTCAAGAACAGACATTCAGGCTACATGCATACTATTAAACAATTAAACCCCCAGACATAGTACTTGCATTGGCAAACATATATGAGGGTGCGATTCGAATCAGCCACAGGTGATGTCATCATGTGGGGTATGATAACCAGGACTTCCTTTATCGTAACTGATTGAAAACAAATTAAAATAGGGCTGAGATGCAACTTATATTCATTCCGTTCTAGGATTGGCTGTTGATTTAAAGCCCACAAATACTCCACAATGTTAAATGTACAGTAATAAAAGAAATAGTACGTAAGATATGACGTCAATCTAAGTGATATGGGAAGGTTTGAGTGATTTAGTATCTATACGGTTTACGGTTAGTTTAGGTTAGATTCACGGTTAGAGTTAACTTTTGTATTAGGTTTAATATATACCCTTACCCTGACCTAATAAATCACGTTTTGTCTGGCATGACGGACATGCCGAAATAACACTAATATAAGGCTTCAAGATTCAGTTAATTGTAAATTTTATACGTTGCCAATTTCTTGCACAACCCGTTGCTATCACGTTCCATTTTTTTTAATAGAATCATACTGTTCTTAAAGACCGTAAGTATCGTATGCCTAACAAAACCGTAATGTAGAGTAACTGCAGTGATACCGTGTATCTCTAGAGATCTGTAATATCGGTTAAATATACACATGGCAAAGTAAATTAGTGTTATCTTAATTCTGTAATTACGAGAAACTGAAGTTCGCAATATGCCACTATGTTCGAGTATCCATTGTAATTTAATACTGTAATACACGCAGAGAAATAAAGTCTGGAATAACCTTCAGAATGTGTGTCACTTAAATTAAGTCGTTGATTCTTCCCGGACGTTGATCTTATTGTCCTACAAGGTTTTGTTTTTAACCCTAGCGCTAAGAAATGTCATGGTTGATATCTAGATATTATAACACAGCTGAAACATGTTAACTATTGGTTCTGTTATATCCATGTCATATATACTTCCAAAAACTAACTGTCACTGGCAGAGGTTTATGATATATACGCGCACTTATATCTAAAGTAGAAATGTTTACTGCACACATTCAACAATGAAGTATAACAGAATATTACCTATATCTATAGATTGAGCTTTGTCTTTATTTATATTTGTTAAATTCTACGTTATTTAGCCCAACTTCCAGTTAGACATTTGTGAGACTTAGTTTAATGACGACTGTTGTTTAAATCACACCACATTCTAAAATGAAGGAGTCGAAGCTAATTCAAGACTTATGAAGAAGAAAATATTAATTTTGAAAGCAACTGGTAAGACCAAACTGACTCTTAAAGATACATTTGGGACATGTATACACCGGGGGGTGGGGAGGCGGGGTTGGGGGTATTTTTTAAACAAATTTATACGCATAATTAAGTGAAGCGTTACTAATAACTGTTCATTAATTGTCATATTTGACTTGAGATCCGGCTGCATGTAAAACCACAAAATTGTTTTCAAGGATTGAGTCGTTCTTTTTCTTAAAATAACCAGATAGGCTTACCGTAACCCCTAAGAAAGAAAGAAATATATTTGTATGTTCTCTATTTTGGGATAAACATTCTTAGTTTGAACAGATTCTAGTCTATACATATGTTAAGTTATATCCACCCATTGATTTTAAAAAAATGCATAATCCTTACATTATTTTATAGTTGATTGGTGTTTAATGCCATACTTGATGATATTTTACTCACATAACGGCGGTGCATTTTACTCACATAACGGAGGTGCACTCCAACAATAAGTTCTTAAGTAATAACTCATGTGCAAAGCTTTAGTGTGCTGGAAAATGAATGTGCATGCAGTGTTATGCTATGACAGTGAGACGCAATGCTAAAACCTTACTGCCTTTCGCTAGAGGGCGACATCATACCATAACATAATTGTTTAATTAAGTTAGTCACAAACTAAACAACAACAACACTCATAATGCGATATGATATTTTCTGCTTACACAAGTGTTTTAACATATTACACCCAGGAAGCTGCTTCAATCCCTGACTTTGTAGGCAAAAATATAGCACTAGATTATGATTTTTGGGGAATTTGATTGTGTAAAAAGTTATTAAGAACGCGCAAGGTTTACATAACATTAATATGGTGTGCCCATAGCCGTATACTGTACGGCTACCTATAGTAACTATCAGGATAGTGCTGACGCGCGTTCAGTGCTTCGTCAGTTGGTTTTATCCATCATCTAGGAAAGGAAGAACCACTGTGTACAGTTAAGCATCATTTCACAACCAGGGCAGATTGACATTCAAGTCTTGTAATTAAATAATATCACCGCAGGCGTGTGTAGCCACATAATCTCTCCCACTCGTTACATGCAGTATGGGACAAAATCGCCTCGGTTTTTCTCTCTAATATATGTTAGAATTAACCAAAACGCGTAAGCCTACTTGTTCTGAAGAGGCAGCCTATTGTAAAACTGTACTCCGTCAGTGTTTCATCAACAAAATTAAATGTGTAAACGGAAAAGCTATTAATTAATGAAAACCCGTTGCTCCTTTCAGCGGTAATTCCTATCTTATGTCACATGATCTGAAAAGCATCTTTAACGCATTTAGGGGCGTATATCGATACCCGTCCTATCTCCCCATTTTATTATATCCTTAGATTCGAATGGCACTGGATGCAATAATACTTCACTTCAAATTCGTAGTGTGTACAGTTGCATATAACGTAAGGGCTCTAACGCATATCTCGATAATAAATCAATCAACCATGCAGATCCTTATTAGTTCTCGTCATGTGTTTTCTCGGGTTTGTCAGTCATATCGCCTCATGGAGACCACTATTCTCCTTGTCATCACAGGGTACTACTATCCTTTCGATTATTTATTTCTTTGTTTGATTGGGTTTTAACGCCATACTATATATAAATGTTATTTCACTCACATGACGGAGTGCCAGCCCGAAAACTGTCTCGATGGCACTGACAACACACAAAGACAAGATGGGACAAATGCAGACAATACAGACATCACAAACAAGCTTCCCCTTTAGCTCCCCTGAAAGCACCAGGGCAACATGAAGCTCCCTCCAACCACCCGCCTATCCTCTTTGTTCCCCCAAGTTAAATATTTTTCTTGTTCGAGTGGTGCACCTGATCGGATTAAGCCAGATTAAGTGCGTTATTTGGTCTGCCGGTTTTTTTGTTGTTGTTTTTTTTTAATCAAATTTAGTTTACTGATGTCAAGTTTTCCAAATAAGTTGACATTATTTATTTACTGCATTCATTTTGGGATGTTTGCTTCTTTTCAGTTAATATAATTGTCACCCTTACAACCTCCACAAATGGTTGTAGTGTAGTGAATACTTGGTGTTGTAACATTCTTGTGATATTTATATTTCAGGGCAGGCGCACTTTGCTTCATGTTTTCTTGTTCTGTGCTTGGTTCTGATTGGCTGTGATGCTCGCGGGGTAGATTTGGGTCTGTGTGCGGATGCGTCAGTCCCCTGCCAATGTGGTAGTGCAGAAGCTGGACTGCAGGTCCAAATACCTATTAAAGAGTAAGTAATTCTATCTTTAAGTACAGGTTATGCCCCAAAGATAGAGATCTGAAAGTATAGTCATATGTTCATCTTTATGTTTCCAACATCTTGAACATCCGCTAGAAATCTACAATAACTCAACTATGAAATAACCTTCTCGTTTTATTTCAGATGTACCTATTTTTATCGGTGGAAACCGTACTGTAAAGCTTGCGATGAGTTTGACCAAGCAGCGCTATGTAGTCAATTTAGAAATTGTCTATCCTGTAATGCCCAAAGAGAGGGTAAATGTGCCACCTGCCCGCCAGGACGGTATGGGGACAGCTGCCAAGGAGGTAAGTCAGAATGGAGGTCGATTATCAGTCCATTCGTAAAAACAGGGTGCGAGTAGGGGAGGGAGGGGGGTGGGGTGGGGGGACTACCATTCTGCAATCGGTACTGATAAAGTTAGAGGTTACCGGAAATTTAGTAGCAGTGTACCGATCTGTTTTTTTTTTAAATTGTTTTTTTTAATATAAATGAACAGACCTGTTGTGTTTTTCAATCACCGCCGCTGTTCTTGCTGTTGAACAAAGACGATATTGATTGATAGATTAATAGATTGATTGCTCAAGTGTATTTCATTTATATATGACGGCGTTGTATTCCAACAATAGTTGACACCAGCTCAACGAGAAAATGTGAAGCGTTTTCATAAAGTTGAAAAGTTAATCTTCTTCCGGTGTCAAGTAAAGATGGCATTGTAACTCTCCAAACAAAATACCCTTAGCTAGAGGGCGAAACAAGAACATACGCTTACAAGCAGTTGTTGGGATAGTTTTTAAGAGGCGTTACCGTACTCTTGAAGAAAGAGGTTTTGGTTAAACGACAAAACACATCCCCTTAAAACTTTTGCTTATTTGCTAAATGACGTTGATTAATTTATTCCACAGTCTGTCAATGCCAGAATAACGGCGTGTGTAACCCTCAGAGTGGGGCTTGTGAATGTCCCTCTGGATACCGTGGAAGCCGATGTGAACAAAGGAACGGTGAGTAGTCTCCCTTTTTTCAGTTGTCTGAAAGCGCTGAAATTCCATGCTACTTGAAACCTACGATACAAGAAACGCTCTTAGAGACATTGCAATCCGTGTATATGTTTTATGTCTCTTATTGCCCAGTTATGACTTTTCGCTTAATAGATACAGTGTGTTCACGCCTATGTATTGATGACCGTGCTCTCTTACACTTTTTTTGACACTCCTCCACAGCCGCTACATGTAGCCCCGCTCCTACGATATCTAATGGTAACGCTTCCGGTAGAAATGGTGGAACATCCCCGGAAGGCAGCGTGGTAACATACAGCTGTAACCCAGGATACATACTCGTGGGTCCCACCAGGAAACGATGCGAAAGCTCCGGCAGTTGGTCAGGCGGACAGCCGAGGTGTGGTAAGTTGTTTTCTGTATGTTCAATCGGTTATTCAAATGAATTTTCATCCGAAGTATTACATGTTTGTAGGCCTATAATGCTTATTAATGAGAATTAACGACAAAACAACTTACTGTTGTCTTAGTTAAAGATATTTTCAAAATAAACTGAATTCCTTCATTCATTGCTTTATTCATTTATTTATTTATTTATGTTTTGTTAACAGAGTATTCCTGCCCAATTCCAACAGCCACCAACAGCTTGTTGGTCGATGTTGAAGACTATCAAACGATGGCGACTTCAGATAACGCCAATGGTGAGTTAACGTCATGTAATACAGTTTATCACCTGTTAATACAAGTCCAAGTACCACAGTTTGTGCTCAGTATTGTACACAACTTAGCATATTTAAAAATAGTTAGCTCTTACATTTGCTTTACATCTTACCAGCCTTAGGCAATCTGATTAAACCCAGATCTAAATATCTTCACGGTATTGTACTGCCTCTGAGGAAGAACTGACAATAGGATTCCAATACGAGCGGCGTTGATTGGTTGGAATAAAACCACCAATCAGAGAGCTCGGATTTCCCTGAATTCTCGTGTTCCGTGTCCTTTTTATTGAACAACTAATATAGTGCCCTTTTATGATGCCCGTAGTGTCGGAGGTCACGGAACGTCCATAGGGTATAGGATATATATTCTAGATCTTCCTGCAACAATTAAGAAAATACGTGACAGATAATGAAAATATATTTTGAATATTAATTATCAGATGAAGGTAAAGTGTTCGTGGAATCTAAATATGTGTCAGTTCTGGAAATGACATTGTTACATAAGGAAGGTTCGATTTCTCTGACATTCATATGACCACCTTTTTATGTTTTATGTTTTTTATGTTATCCAGGCGTAACTTTGATCAGACGAGTCCACTTTACATGTAGCAATGGGTACATTCTAGATGGTTCAGGAGAACTAAATTGCCTTCCATCCTCACAATGGAATGGACCAATTCCCACGTGTGGTGAGCATTTAGTTTTCATTAAATAACGAAAATGGACATAACATGAATCTATTTCGTGTGGCTGAAATACTTTATATTAAATAGTTTAAAAATATTTACACACAGAAATCCAAGAATAAAATTAAGCTAATATATTGTATGTTCTCTTTTCTTGTACACACTCATCGATTATCGATAAACCTGTCTCGGCCAAGGGAAATTGATATTTTTTACGACATTTAAGTTACTGATCAAGCCTTCTATTTGTTCAAATGTAATTTGGTTCCTGACGGTGGATATAGTGCTTGGACACTTGTTTTAATTTTTGAGATTGTTTTACACCATGTCGTAAACGTTTCATGTATACTCTTTCTCAAACAGTGCGGAGTTGTGGTCAGCCACCCAATCTTCACAATGGGCGATATGAAGGTACAAACTGGTCAAATGGTGGGGTGGTTCGATATTACTGCAACGATCGTTGGCAACTCTCCGGGGATTCTTCCTTGACCTGCACAGGGGGCCAGTGGACAGGAACGAGGCCATCTTGCTGTGAGTGGTCCTATTGATAATTCCAACTTACTTAAAAACAAGCGCACCAACAAAACTTCAAATGTCAAATTAGGCAATATTGTTTGCTGTCTAGATAAGATATCATGAAGGAAAATATTAAATTAACAGTAATTCAGCGAAAGTATAATCTTTAATCACATCATTAGAAAAGACAGAAAACAAATTATTGCAACGGATCAAACTAATTTGTCTTTGTACCTAGTTCATTCTGATTTCACAACGGCTATGTTCTTTTATATTCAATTGCATAATTGTTTTTCAAAATATGCCATCTTCTTTTATATTTTAGCAACTGTTACCTGTGCTAAGCCTGTAATTGCTGGCGGGGATATTGCGCCCAATCAAAATACATTCCAAGTCGGGGCTACGGCGTCTGTTTCCTGTACTGCAGGATTTGAACTAGTAGGTCCTGCAACATTGACATGTCTTAACTCCGGGTCATGGAATCAAGCCGTCCCCAGGTATGTATTTACAAGGGTATATTAAGTAATACTGCATTCTGGTTGTTAAGAATCAGTGTATGTAAAATATATGTATATGTTGGTTTACAATCGGCGCTTCGCCAACTATATAGAGATGTTTGTTCTTGATTAAGATACTAGTACCTATTTTATGTTTTTATTTCGTAAAGGTAGTAAAATTTGCATGGGTCAAGAAAAGTAGACATAACATTTGTTCGCAATCAAATTCACAGATCCCTTAAAGGCTAACATCATTACTTGTTACAGATGTAGCCGTGTGACCACTACAGTCGCTCCCATCACATGCCCCACAGTGGACGCTCCTGCTAACGGTCAATTAGTACGAGCTCGAGGTCAAGGGGCTTTTCTGCCAGGACAAAGGTATGCGTAAACACGTAAAACGTTTCTAGTAGTTTTATTTTAGGTTTTCTATTTTTCTGTGGAAGCCCGAAACGAACGTCTTGTAACCTTATCTGTTGCATGTCTAATTTGCTTCAATATCTTTCTTTTCTTATTTCGGTATCGTATTTGAAACTATTTGTATACTCGCTGAAGTCACGTATCGTCCTTGTTGTTTATTTGTGAGCTGATAAACGTATAACATTGAAGCAAGGAGGAAATAGTATACAATCTCGCACAAATCCATTTTTAATGATTTCCTTATGTTTTTTATTATAGCCTGGATATAGTATTAAATCTCGCACACATCTATTTTAATCATTTCATTATGTTTGGTTCTAGCTTGGAATTTTCGTGCAGTGACGGGTTCTTACTATCTGGCAGCAGCCGCTTGATTTGTGAAGCGGACGGTAGCTGGTCAGGAAGACCGGCTAGGTGCATTCAAGGTAGATTTCTTATCTTATTTACTATAAGAGTATAGCGCAGTGTATACGTTGGTTGTGTCAATAAGCGCCACATAATAATTTAAAGTAATAAAGTTTTAATTTTGCCTCGCGATTTGAACTCGATGCTAGACACTGGTCTACGTTTGTTTGGTCTTTAGTCTGCAGAATTGTATATCATTCTGTTGATGACTAATACTGATGACATGTAGATCAACTTTACCTGTTCATTCTGTACAACTGTTGCCATTTGCTAAAGAGGATTGGCCGAGACAAATGCACTTTGATTCACACTTCATATTGAATAGAATTTGTTATGCCTTTGACGTTAACTTTCACAGCCTAATATGTGTATTGCTATAGTGTACTCGGCAAGATATCAGCTCTGAAAACTAGTATATGGATTTGTCCTTGTTTGAACGCTTGACTACTCATCCGTTTGCACCCACTCAAATGATAAATTAAATTAAAGCTCAATGCAAAGTTTTCTTCTCTCCATTTAAAACATATGCCCTTTTTCCAGTTATTACATGTGCTGATCCAGGAACGCCCCTTAATGTGATACGTCAGATTCAACAACCATTATTTGGCCGTAGAGGTGGACGCACCCGCTTACGCCCGTAAGTATATTTGAATACTCAGATTATTCCAAGCAGAAAACAGATGTGTCATACAAACTTATATAAAATTTACTGACTGGTCCTTTAACTCTAACACCCAGTTATCATTGCCTATATATTTTCTATTTATAATTTATTTTGAAAACGTTTCTTATAACATTTACGACCCATATAATAGAGAATAGTATTTGCACTTAGCACAACCATGCTGTCTTAGTAATGGAGAAATACAGATATAACACATTTTATCGCTGTGTTTATATGCTTTTACTGTTAAAATACTCGTATGTCACACAACAGAAATAACCTAACAACTATGTTGAACATCAGTCGATGTTAATAACATCGATCCAATATTTTCCTAAATTGCTATTTTAAATACTTAAATGGTTGCTTCCCTTTGTCACAGACATATCTCCTTTACAGCCTTCACATCACACTGATACACATTTGTTAGCAATCGGTTTTGCTCTTTGTGAGGAAAGCACACAGATTATTCAATAGACCTTCACCAAACAAATGAACTTATTGGTATTTTGTTTTTCAGACGCAACCGAGGTTCATTGAGACCCAATTCTCGCGTAGCTGGAGGAAACGATAACGGCGGAGTAGTTGTTGACATTAATATTCCCGATGGCAGATTCAGAGTTCTTACCAGAATCACGTATGAGTGTGAATCTCGTTTTTATCAGTTGGTTGGGCCCCAGCATCGCGAATGTCAGAATACTGGACAGTGGTCAGGACGTCAACCAACATGCATCCCAAGTAAGGGACATTTCTTTTATAAAATTGTGGAGGAATCTGTATACATGCGTTGGCAGTATTCGAGTGTTGCAAGGTTTCCTTAAGATACTAAATATCCAAAACGACGAAAATTTGTTGGTTTTGGATTCAAACATATTTTGACCAATATATAAATAAAATGTGCATGGAGAAATTGAGTTAAGACAGTTGAAGAGGTGCTGAACCTCAAGATATGTATTGGCATACGATTATTAATATATAATTATTTTTATACAGCTAATACGAGGTTTCATATTTGTTCCAGTTTGCGGTAAATCAGAAGGTGCTCGGGCGCCAACCATCATCAACGGTGAAGTCAGTCGATTGGGAGAATGGCCGTGGCAGGTTTCTCTGGCTCACAAACAGCCCGATGGTTCTTTTTACGGGGTTTGTGGTGGGACAGTGATCAGTGAGAATTGGCTTATCACCGCGGCACACTGTGTGACCAATCGCACCACCTCCAATATCATGCCGATCGTTAACCTACAGATCCGTCTCGGAATGTTTCATCGTTCAACACTCGGACAAGACCCTGGCATCCAAGTTTTAGGGGTAACATAAAGTTCCGTTAACTTATCTTTGGCAGTTCAAACTGTTCTAAATAAAGCATGTGTCTCAGTTGATAACCAGTTAATAACAACGTGTGTAGTATATTGAAATCTACAAGTCACACAGTTAACATTTTGGACATCAATGAAGGGTAATACTTTGGTTTCAAACGATTTTGTGTGGTGCAAAATCTTTGGAATTACTTGCTAAACGGTAGGCCTACTCAAAGTTTGGGCACGAAACTGATACCTGCACTTATTACCCGGACATAATACCTATGGTCTGATAGAAAAATTTAGTTTAAGATTCAAATACACAGGCTTGGTCTCCTAAACGATCTTTTAAAGTTCACCCATTATAGTCCATATAATAATTACAACACAGTGGGAATCCCGTTTTCAGAATTCCGGAAAATTAAATGTTGTTTAAAATTACGGAAAACCTCTTTTTATAAAATAATCTTGATTTGTCATTGGTAGGTTTCCGAAATACACGTGCATCCCAACTACGACCCTGATGTTCTCGATTCCGACATTGCTGTGGTTCGGTTGGCAACTAGCGCAACTTTAACGGATCGCGTAGCTCCTGCCTGCTTGCCTGGGACCGGTAACACCGGCGTCCAACTGGCTGACACCCTGATCGCGCCGGGATCTACAATCGTTGTGACTGGATGGGGCGAAACGGAAAATCGAACAGATGCCAATACCTTGATGAAAGCCCAACTGGGAACCATATCTAATCAAGCCTGTGAAGACAGGTATACACAAACCGGTAAGTTCAATACTGTGAAGCTCAAAACCTTGATGTAAAAGCTTTGCTTTAAAACAAGAAGGAATAATAATACAGTGTGTTTCGAGAAGTCCTGCCTACCTGGTCTATTCTGGGGTATTTTGTACACATGAGTTAAATGAAATATTATTATTCTGTGCTATGGCTGTAACACAAAAACGCACATAATATTATTAAAAAGCTCTTAAACGACAACTTTTTTACACATGAATATATTTTAGGGTAGGCAAGTCTGGTTTCGGGTATCGCCTAATCGAATAGGTGACATGTTGCATAATGTAAATTTTGATGATACCATATGTCTTGGGAGCCGAGTGGAGCAATAAATCGCCATGCGCAGAAACATGTCCTCTCCTTCCGGTCGACTGTGGCCAGATGTAGAATTAGATATAACCGCCTTATAATGTAATTGCTCTTTTTTGTATTATACACATATTAATTTTGTTTCTCCTTTTCCTCAGGTCTTCCCCTCATAGTGACGAGTAATATGTTCTGTGCTGGTCACGATGATGCCAGAAGTGACACGTGTTTTGGGGATTCAGGCGGTCCCGCTGTGGCCTTCTCAGGAACAGGTAGGTGTCTGCATGGAGATTACTCATTTGCATATTTATATATTTTGATGGTGTCTCGACCCCCGTCGTCCAACTACTGAGATATTGAAACTGATGGAACTTGCTATTTTAGCATTTAACTTGAAATGTAACGATTTCGAGTTCGATGACCGAATATATCGGGAAACTTAGGGTTATGCTATGGGTAAAAGGTCAAATAGGAAGTTATTGACTTAAATCACCTGCATGCCATTGGCACAGTTGTTACAGTCATGTAGTTAGGTTTTTTCGTTCTTGGATGGAAATAATACCCATGTTTAATGAAAGCTCATCATGGCATCTAGTGTTTTCTATTCGAACTCATTGGTCAAAAGGCAATGAATGTTCATATTTTTTCATTGTTCCCCTTTAACACTGATTTTAGAGAAACCATGTACACTAAAGAAGATGCTGGGAAACTAGCTTTATATGAATATACAGGTTTATGTTTAAGTAGTACTGGTATATTTTACATAAAAAGAATCAGGGACATATTTGATTTCTTACAGTCCATCTTTCTTTTTTGTTTTAGGTGAAAATCGGCGATGGTTTTTGGTTGGAGTTGTTAGCTGGGGAAGCCCCATAGATTGTGGAATAGCTCAACATTATAGCGGTTTCACAAAGATGTCTCGCTTCCTTTCATTTGTCAACCAGTTCACTGGGCTATAAATATTAATAAAGGCAAACTTTTGTTAATAATGCTCATACAATGTTTGGATATGAATTTATTTTATTGAAATTACTATGAATAGATAGTGCCTAGCAAATCTACGTAGTAGCGCTCATCTGTTGTCAGCTTTTCTTGTTTCTCTTAAGTTATCCCCCATTAAAAGTCACATGTTTCATTTATAAACCAATCAGAAACCTCAAGACATTCACCCATCGATCGTTGGTTGACCGAGAAGCTTATAGTTAAATATATATCCGAAATATACAATATAATGCTGGGTGTAACCTGTGTATGTCGTGTTAGAAATCTGGCTAAACGGAATCTACATGTTACATGTTGGAAATACAGATTTGCTAGTCAGTTTATATACCTTTTTTAAAAAGTGTGTACCTTTTTTGTTGTGTTAGAACATATGGATCTCTACAAGACTTATGTGTATACTGTTTAAGTCATGTCATTAACTTTCGTCATAAAGTTATGGTATTCGTTTTTATTTAGTCGATTATATCAAACGGCCAATGTTAAATGTCTCGTCATATATAGTTTATTGTCAGCTTTTCTGTGATATTATAATAATGAATGATTTCTTTGAATAAATTTAACATTAAATTTGCAAACTGAAGTCCTGTAAATAAATAATGCCTTTTGGATTGTTTAAACTTCATAAACGTTATGGTCAAAACAAAGAAAATGATTTTACAAAATGGCATGAAAACAATTAAGCTTCATGAAATTAATTAACTATGTGTGTTTAACTAAATCACTCATGAAGTATGTATCAATCAGCTTATCTGAATTCCTGTGTGTGTTTTTAATTTAAATATTATCATTTTTTCAGTGTGGACTTGGGGTATCCAAGTATCTTTATATATAAAGTAAATATAATTTCATGTGGCAGTTAACTTGCACTAGTAAGGCACACCGGTTTGTTCTGTATAAAATTAAGAAAATGAACTAAATATGCTAAGGCTGAATTTTATGTATATATAAGTATAATATATGGTGCTAGTGTAATGGTGTCTGTAATTGACTTGGTAATTCATTCTGAAATTGTTGCAAAAAATAAAAAGAATCTTGTAAATGTCATGTTGGTCCTCAGAACAAATAAAATATTTAACAGCAACAATCAACGACTTGTTACAGTATGAGTAAAGCATCCCTGTCATATCTATATCCTTTAAACAATCAACGACTTGTTACTGTATGAGTAAAGCATCCCTGTCATATCTATATCCTTTAAACAATCA
>JARDVA010478406.1:0-27349 GCA_030265315.1 Mopalia swanii | reverse complement strand
GCTTAACAAGTAAGAAATCTGGCGGTAAGGTAAAATTCTTTACAGCGCCACTTATTATGGCATTTTGTTTCTGATTGGCAACGAAAACCCAAGGCGCATCTTCTTGGACAATTTTTTGCATCTCTTTATAAAATGCGGCTCGCTCATTTTGATCCGTTGATTGCTGGGCCTTATTCAAAAGGTCATCAACTTTGGGATTAGAGTAATATCCTATATTAAGCCCGTTTTTTTTATCTGGCCATGCCTCTGTGCGTAAGCTAATAAATGGAATTTCACCTGGGTCACTCATCATCCAAGCCATCTCGACAATATCTGCTTTACCTTCCAGCCCCCAAGCTGTCACTCTTAAAAGATCTTCAAAAGGATAGGCTTCTGTTTTGATATCAAAGCCAACAGCATTTAAGTCAAGCTGAATGGCGGCTCCCATAGCAACAGGATCCAACATTCCCAAGCCTTCCCCTGAGATATAAAAAGTTAAGGAGAGATCATCAACACCAGATTCCTTAAGTAATTCTTTTGCTTTTTCTGGGTCGTAAGGATAAGCGGCAAGCTCCTTATTGTAAGCCCAAGCATAGGCGGGAGAAATTGGTCCTGCTGCAATCTCCGCTGTTCCTTTTAAAATATTATTAACAATAAACTCTTTATTAATGGCATAATTAGCCGCTTGACGAACAAGTTTGTTTGCAAAAGGACCCTCTTTTGTATTTAAAATAAGATACCAAAGATGCGGTGCAACCTCTTCGATATATTGGTAATCCTTTCCTTCAAATTTTGAAAATGCCCCCAAAGGGACATCAACCATCATATCAATATTTCCCAAAAGCATTTCTGTTATGCGTGTATCTGCATCGATAATCGGGCGAAAAACAACCGTATCAAGACCTGCTTTTTCTCCCCAATATTGATCATTACGTTCAAGCGTAATGACTTGGTCTGCATTCCAGCTAACAAACTCAAAAGGCCCCGTTCCAACAGGATGACGGCCAATATCTCTACCGTAATCTTTCCCCGATTGAAGAGAAAAGATTAAAGCTCTTGAATTATAGGCAAGGTTGGATAAAAAAGATACAGAAGGTTCTTTTAGCTTGATCTTAATAATGTTATCATCAACAACGATGGTTTCTGTATCTTCATCAAAAATCCGATCAAAATTAAACTTTACCACTTGTGCATTAAAATCTGTTCCATCATGAAACTTCACATTTTCACGAAGCTTAAATGTATATTCGGTACCATCTTCAGAAATATCCCAGCTTTTTGCTAAAGCAGGCTCAACTTCAAGAGTGCCATCTTTAAATCGTACAAGACCCTCAAAAATATTAACAAAAATACGGATATCATTCATTCTCATACTAACATGTGGAAACAGAGTATCTGGCTCTTCTGTTTGCCCCACAACTAAAACACCCGGAGGTGTTTTGGCTTGTGATACAGAAGGAAGCATCGCAGCTAAAATCATAGCCAAAACGGCTTTTATCAAATGACCTCTTAAAAAATATCGCCTTAACAATATAATCATAACATTCTCCTTATTATAGATTTAAAGTTACTTTGGGCTTATCTATTTTTATATTTTATGTTTAATGACAGTTATCATCATTATTTTTCATATGTAAAACTAAAAATATATGCCTTTTTTCAATCTTAGTGAAGCACTCAAAATGGAAATTTTTAACAATTTTGAGCGAATTTATTTTTTATATCCCATACAAAGGCTAATTATTATTTTCTTTTATCTCGTAATTTTTCATGATAAATAAAGAGCATGACTTTTTCAATTCTTGCAAGAGATCCCAAAACGGGGATCATTGGTGGTGCCGCAGCAACAGGATCCTACTGTGTTGGTGGCTGGGTGCTTCGTGGTAAATGGGGCGCTGGTATGAGTGCATCTCAAGGAGCCTCACCATCTATTTATTGGGGCGAAGATATTTTAGCCTCTTTTGAACAGAAAATGAATGTTGCAAAAGCGGTAGATTTTCTTGTAAAAAAAGATTGTGGGCATGCATATCGGCAAGTTTCTGCCTTAGATATGCACGGAAACGCAGCCTGCTTCACAGGACAAAAAAATACAAAAATCTGCACTGAAATCATTTTTAACAATGGGGTTGCCCTTGGCAATATGTTAGCAAGTGAAACGGTGATTACAGCGATGGTTGAGCGTTTTCAGCAGCAAGATCTTTTTGCTAAACGGCTTTTAAATAGCCTTGAGGCTGGGGCTGAAAAAGGGGGGGATTTCAGAGGGCTCAAATCGGCGGCTCTTCTTATTTTCTATCCCGATCAACCACCCCTTAATTTGCGCATTGATTATAATGAAAAGCCCTTAGATGCCTTACGCCATTTGTATGAAGTTGCAACTTCTGGTGACTATGCAAGCTGGCTTCCGAATGTTCCGAACCCTTTTGATAAAGAAAGATTTCCCCAGTGAAACTTGACCCCGTAATCCTTTTAGAAAAGCTTTCCAAATGCTCCTTAAGCAAAGAAGGGGTCACACGCCTTCCTTATACAAAAGAACATCGTAAGGCGTTGTCTCTTCTTGAAGAATCGATGAAACAGGCAGGGTTAAAAACCCATATAGATGCCGCAGGGACATTAATCGGGCGACTTGAGGGAAAATCTTCGCAAACATTACTTTTAGGATCACACCAAGATAGTGTGGCAAAAGGCGGTGCTTATGACGGGATTATGGGAATTGTCTTGCCGATCTGTGCCTTGAGCGAAATTGATAAGCCCCTTCCTTTTTCTGTTGAGGTTCTGGCTTTTGCTGATGAAGAAGGTATTCGTTTTCCGACAGCCCTTATTGGATCACGGGCTTTAGCGGGTGATTTTGAGCCAACTTTGCTTCAATTTGAAGATAAAAATGGGATCACAATAGAAGCCGCTATGAGTGATTTTGGGCTTTGCACAGAAGAAATTTTAGGCATTCAACGAAACCCTGATGATATTATCGGGTTTATAGAAACACATATTGAGCAAGGGCCTATCCTTGAAAGCCGAAATGAAGGCATTGGTGTTGTTAGTGCTATTTGTGGCATAGAGCGGCATCAGTTAAAACTTAAAGGGGAGGCTGCGCATGCGGGTACGATGCCGATGGAGATGCGAAAAGATACTTTAGTTGTTGCTTCAGAAATTATTCAATCGGTTCATAAAATTGCCCAGCATGAAAAACAGTTGATGGCAACGGTTGGAGAGCTTTATGTTTCTCCGAATACACCCAATACAGTGCCAGGTGAAGTGAGAATGAGCCTTGAAATTCGCTCTCCAGATGATGAAATCCGCATTCAAGGGCGAGAGCTTATTTTGAAAAATATCAATGAGATTATTTCCCGCTGGGATATTTTCATGGAGCATCGATTTGATTATTCACAAAAAGCAACCCTATGCGATTCTCGGCTGATCAAAAAACAAAAAGAAGCCCTTTCAGAGCTGTTGGGAAAAGAGGCTTTCAGTTTACCTTCTGGAGCAACACATGATGCTTCTGCAATGGCTTCACTTTGCCCTATTGCGATGTTTTTTATACGCTGCAAGGCCGGAATTAGCCATAATCCAAAAGAATTTGTTACATCAGATGATCTTCATATGGCTGTACGGGCACTTAAAATATTTCTCTTAAAAATTGATGAGAAAGATACAAAATTCTCTTAAAAAGCTCAAATAACTTAAAAATATTCTTCCACATTTTAAGGGATTTAAAGCCGATATCAGAAAGGTTTATTCTCTAGCCCGCCTCATTAGAGTTTCAAACAATCTTTATAGTGGTATACATGGTTAAAAAACATCAAACGAATCTAAATGACAAAAATATGTCAAATTTAAAATAATTATATAGATAATAAGATTAAAAATCTTCTTTAGAATGGCTATAAAAGATAAATATACTTATATTTCATATCTTTATATAATTTAGAATGATTTTAAGTATTGATTTCATAGATTTTATTTTAATGATCAAGCATAAATATAATGATATTTAGCGGAAGGAAATAAAATGAGCTTTAAAGATCTTAAGTGCGGAGATACAGCATTTGTTTGTGGTTTTAATCAGGGGAACAGTCAATTTCAGCGCCGCCTTATATCATTTGGTCTTATGCCAGGAGCTAATTTTAAAGTTATTCGTGTTGCTCCTCTTGGGGATCCGGTACAAATTGAGGTTATGGGCTCTCAGGTTGCTTTAAGAAAAGATGAAGCAGAAATCTTACAAATTTCATCTAAATCATATTAACAAAACATATAGGTAAATAATATGGAAAGCCAAAAAACAATTGTTTTGGCTGGTAATCCCAATTGTGGAAAAACAGCCCTTTTTAACGCTCTGACAGGCGCCCATCAAAAAGTGGGGAACTGGCCAGGAGTTACCGTTGATAAAAAAACAGGTGTGTTTTCCATAAAAGATGAAAATATAACTTTGGTCGATTTACCCGGTATTTATACATTAGGTGATGGTGATACATCCTTAGATGAGCGAATTGCTCGGGATTATCTGATTTCAGGTAAAGCTGATATTATCATTAATATTGTTGATATCAATCATTTACAGCGGCATTTAACTTTGACAAGCCGCCTTTTAGAATATGGCATACCGGTTATTCTTGTGGCCAATATGATGGATGTTGCCCGCAGAAATGGATCGGACGTTGATATAAAATCTTTATCCGATATTTTATCTGTACCGGTTATTCCAGCGACCGCATGTAAAAAAGAAGGAATGGATGAGCTTAAATCGGCTATTCATACCGCTTTAACGATGGATCATTGCCCCCAGCCTATTGTTTATTTTAATAATGAAATTGAGCAAGTTTTATCCTCTTTCCAACAAAAAATGATTGAAACTCAAGAGTTTAATCCGGCGCAGCTTGAAGGGTTATCTCGCCAAATTATAGAAGATATTGCTCTTTTTGACAATGTGGGTGAATATATTCATGAAGATATACAAAAATATGGCCGGCAAATCATCCAAACATATAAACAAGATCATGATGTTAATATTGAAATTGCAATGAATCAAAAGCGTTTTCATTTTGCTTCGATAACACAGAGTAAAGTTTATAAAAAACGTAAAAAAGCACAAAAAAATTGGCTGGATGATATTGTCTTAAATCGATTTTTGGGTCTGCCAATCTTTTTAGCTGTTATGTATGTACTTTTTATGTTTTCTGTTAAGCTTGGTGATGCTTTTGTTGATTTTTTTGATATCATCGGAGGGGCTATTTTTGTTGATGGTGTTCGCAGCCTTTTAGAAAATATCGGCTTACCTGAAATATTGATTATTATCTTTGCCGATGGCTTAGGGGCAGGCATTCAAACCGTGATTACATTTATTCCCGTTATTGGTTTTTTATTTTTATTTTTAAGCTTTTTGGAAGATTGCGGATATTTAGCCAGAGCTGCCTTTGTGGTTGATCGGCTGATGAGTCATCTCGGGCTACCAGGAAAAGCTTTTGTTCCTTTAATTACCGGCTTTGGCTGTACGGTTTCGGCTGTTATGGGCGCACGAACATTAGATCAACACCGCGACCGTATTATGACAACCGCAATGGCACCCTTTATGAGCTGTGGGGCACGCTTGCCCGTTTATGTTTTTTTTGCTGCGGTCTTTTTTCCTCATAATGGTCAAAATCTTGTTTTTGGCTTATATTTGCTCGGCATAGCCATGGCGGTTGTAACGGGCTTTATTTTACAAAAAACAATTTTAAATGCAAAACAACAGCCAATGATCATCGAAATTCCCCGTTGGCATATGCCTGTATTATCCAATGTTTTTCGTTATAGTTGGCAACGCCTTAAAGGATTTTTAACAAGAGCCAGCCGTGTCATTATCCCCATGGTTGCCGTTTTGACAATTTTGAATTCTGTCACATTTAAAGGGGAAATTGTTCAAGCGGGCCATTCCAATACGGCATTGGCCTCTATTGGCCAAACAATCACACCTATTTTTTCACCCATGGGCATCAAAAAAGAAAATTGGCCCGCAACCGTTGGTATTTTTACAGGTATATTAGCAAAAGAAGCATTGGTTGGAACATTGGATGCATTATATGGTCAGATAGATAACTCTCAAAATAGAGTATCGGAGGATGAAAGTTTTCATTTGATCACGTCTTTAAAAGATGCCTTTATCTCTATTCCGACAAATTTAATGGCTTTATTGACAAGTTGGCGTGATCCTCTGGGCCTTAATGTTGGTCAGGTTGAAAATTTAGAGCAAGCCGCCCTTGAACAAAATGTGACAACCGCAAGTTTTCATGCGATGCAAACCTATTTTAATGGTGCGATCGGTGCATTTGCTTATTTGGTTTTTATATTACTTTATATGCCATGCTCGGCGGCAATCGCGGCAATTATCCGCGAAGAAGGGAAAAATTGGGGATTATTCGTTGCGGTATGGAGCAATATGCTGGCGTGGATATCGGCAACAATTATATACCAAATCAGCCAGCTTTTTCAGCATAATATATCCGCCCTGTTATGGATTGGTATATGTGCCTCTCTGATGGTGTTATTTTGGTTTATACTTATCTATATAAGCCGAAGCCATACCAATAAAATAAAACCTTCTTTGACTGTTTAGGGGATATCATTTGCTAAAATAACCATATAAGATCGCTTGGCTTATTTATCATCATAGATAATGTGGTAAGCTTATTTATCTTAAGTTTATTCTGTAATGGGCTGAGTGATTTGTATGACTGTACCATCTTCTACATCTTTGAGTTGGTTATGAAGAGAAGCATACCAAGAGAGGATTTCTTCAAAAGTTTGATTTTTTAAATTACTGGCCTCAAATGCACCACCAAAAATAAAAGGCTGCTTAGCCACAAGGCGCTCACCAGCGGCAAGGGGAGTGATTAAAGAATTTTGGGTTTCCCATTCTTTTTTAAAAGCGACAGCAGACCAATAATCGCCATTCTCAGCAAGTTTAAGTAAAAAATCGTTCATGTTTTCGGCAACATATTCTAATTTGGCATCTTCGGTTTCCATATGATAGATACCATCACTGGCCATTAAAAATAAAAAACCAAAACTATCCGTTGCAAAGGGCGTTAGAGCCTTTCCTTGTAAAAAATCAAGCTCATCCATATGGTGGCTAATATCTTCAATGGTATGCCATGGGCTTGTGCTTTTAATCGATGGAAAAAAGATCAGCGCATCCTCAAAAAGAGAAAAACCGTTAGAGCTCGAAAGAAAGTTCCATAACATATCATGGTTTTCCGATAAATCAGCCCAATCAGGGCTTGTTTGCTCACTTAAATCAATACCAAATGTTTGATTGGTCTTCAATTGTTCCAAAAATCACCCCTAGATTAAAGATAGATATGTCATATTTATTTTGATAACGCTATCGCTGAATATAGCAAAAAAACTAGACAAGTTATAATCAAGATTTTTAACAATATCAAATCATTAAAAAAAGAAAAAGGAGATAACTTTAACTTAGTTAAGGTTAATTTATTATGAAAAAATTACTATTATTATTATCAATGTTAGGGTTTTCTGCATATAGTGTGGCAGAAAATACGGCTCAAGAAGAAACACAACAAGAGCCTATTTGGGATGCAAATAAAATTGAATTAGTAACAGAAGATTTAGGCAACGGAGTCTATGTAATATTCGATGGAAGAGCAACTCAAGAAATGGTTGGAAAAGGAATACCATTAGCAACAACAGGTGGTTTCATCGTTGGTGATAATGAAGTGCTGCAAATCGAATCAATGTTAAATAAAAGATTATACGATATGCAACAAAATCTATTAGGCAAAGTAACAGATAAAAAAGTAAAATATGTCGTCAACACAAGCTACCATGGCGATCACTCATATGGTAACGATTATGTTGCTTCAGATGTACAGATAATACAGCATGAAAAAACAGCCGAGCATATCCGTACTTATCTTAAAGAAGATAAAGAATTCATGATGCAAAACTTTGGTACGGGCCGAGGAATAGAAGAAATAAAAGGAAAAAAAGCAAATATCTTATTAAAAGATGGAGAAACATATGAAATCGACCTTGGAAATAAAAAGGTAGAAATAATCAGTTTTGGCTTTTTACAAACAGAAGGGGATTTATATGTATGGGATCCAGAAGCTAAAGTATTATTTGTAGGAAATGCATATGTATCAGAAGGGCCTGGGTTGCCATGGTTATTGGATGGAAAAGCAGAAGAAGCTCTTGCAACAGCTAAAAAAATGTATGACTTTTTACCTGATGGGGCAATCGTTGTTCCTGGGCATTCAAGACCAATGAAAAAAGAAGATATAAATTGGTATATTGATTATTTAACAACTTTAATAAATGAAGTACAAAATTCAATAGATGAGGGTCTAACACTAGATCAAACCGTAAAAAAAGTTACAATGGAAGACTTTAGAGGTTATGCTATATTTGATTGGGTACATTCAAATTTAAATGTGGTTAAAACCTATGAAGATTTAAAAAAATAGATAAGATTCACTTATTTAATCTTTTTTAAGTTCATCACTAATGGCCTATGAATTATAGGTTAACAAAAGAGGCTTTGTTTCATAACAGGGCCTCTTTTATTATGAAAAATATGGAATAATATAATATTTTTACGCCTAAATTTATTAGCGTATATGCTTATTTTTCAAGGAAAGTATAAATATACTAGGTGCAAGAGTTGGTTTTGATGGATATACTCAAAATGGTTTAGGTATTTTACAAAAAAGTGATAAATACAATAATCTTATTATTTCATCATGCTGGAATGGGGTAGGGTTTAAAATATTCCCAGAGATTTCTCGTATTATCAAATATATGGTTTAAAGGATAAAAGTATATGAATACAGTACAAAATAGATTACATATTATAGGAATTATATTAATTTTATCATTTAATATATTGTCTGGAATTCAGGCTGTATTTTTATCTTCCCTGCTACAGCGAGCAAAACTATTTCCTTCAATTTGTATTATTTTTTCTATTGTATTGCTTTTTTTCTGGATTGTTAATACCTGTAAGGGCCTAGATAAAACAATAAAGAAAGTGAACAAAAATAAAAAAAATGTTTTCCTTATAAATATAACAACCGCAGGTAGTTGGTTTGGTTTTTTTGCGGCATTAAAATATATAGAACCTGCAATATCATCATCTTTAGCAAACTCAGTTGGCCCCATATTTACAATAATAATAACAACTTATCTGTTAAAAACCAATCACTCCAACAAACATGAAGTCATTGCTGCCATGGGAGTATTTTCATTTGTTATATATATGATATATAATACTTACTCTGGAAACTCTGCTGTTGGTGTTCTTAGCTATAAAGATGCTGTATTAGGTATTTTAATGTCCTTTTTGTGTGGGCTTTCAATTTCATTGAATACCATTGTATCAAAAAGCTTGAATGCATCAAATATTGAACCATATGAGATTATGTCTATACGTTTTTTTCTCCTTGTCATAGCCGCTTTTATCATAAGTGGCATTCCTGAGATTATAGAAACCTTAGCTCTTTATTGGAAAGAACTTTTAATGATTGCTGCATTTGGTAATATTGTTCCTTTATTTATTCTTCAAGTTGGTATAAAAAAATCCGAGGCCCTAACAGTTTCATTCTGCCTCGTATCTGCACCATTATTTTATTTAATCATTCAAAGCCTTGATAATAGGACTGCATTTGCGACTTCTTCACTTATTGGCATTGTAGGGTCAATATTATTTATAATTTATGGGATTTACGCAAAAACATTATTACAAAAAAATAGAGGAAATATGTAAGAATGAAAAAATATGTTGTTATAGTTGACCCCTATTCAAGCGGTTGTTTATTAGCAAAAGAATTTCATAAAAAAGGATTTTTGTGCATAGCTATTCATAGCCAACTTCTGGGTAAAATAAAAACTCAAGCATCTTTTATTAAAGAGGATTTTATATATTCTTTTGTTTATGGCACAACAACAAAAGAAAAGCTCAAACAATATCAGATTGAAGCCATACTTGCTGGTGCAGAAAGTGGGGTTAATATAGCAGATATTTTGTCTGATTCCTTTGGCCTAAAAGGAAATATACATCAGCTAAGAGCATCGAGAACAGATAAATATGAAATGCAAGAAAGAATTAAAAAATCCGGTATTAGATCTATAAATCAAGTATGCTCAGATGATATTAATCTTATAAAGGAATGGGTTAACAAAAATCAATATGAAACGGTTATTGTTAAGCCTGTATCTTCTGCGGGATCCGATAATGTTTTTAAATGCTCTTCGGTGAGTGATATAGAAAAAGCCTTTTTTGCTATTATCAACAAAGTTAACTTTAATGGTGGTATTAACGAGCTTGTTTTAGTGCAAGAGTTTATAGCCGGTACAGAATATGTTATTGATTCTGTCAGCTTAGATGGAAAACACTATACAACAAATTTATGTGAATATAAAAAAGGATCTGCAAATGGATCAGACGTTATCTATTTTGAGATGATATTCTTACATCCTGATAATAAAAATCTCACTCCTCTTATCGAGTATAACGATGAAGTTCTTTCTGCTTTAGGAATAGAAAACGGCCCTTCACATAGCGAGGTTATGTTAACAAAAGAAGGGCCTGTTTTAATAGAAGTTGGATCAAGAATACATGGTGGATATACCCCACGAACGGTACAAAATTTCTCTTCAGTATCTCAAATTGACTTAACTGTTGATGCTTATGTTGATCCATTATCATTTAAAGAAAAAACATTATCTCCTCCTATTTTCCATAAGTTTGCCCTTGTAAAGTTTCTTGTAAATACACATCAGGGAAAAAAAATAGAGGAAATTATATGTACAGAAAAAATAGCCAACTTAAAATCTTTTTTTGATGCAGTATGGAATATAAAAATAGGAGAGATATGCCCATTAACTGTTGATTTATTCACTAGCCCCGGATGGGTTGTTTTAATGCATGAGGATGAAGAGCAGCTATATTCAGATAAAAATTTAGTTGAGGGTCTTATTACAAAATCTATTTAATTTGAGATTGAGGTACAATTTATTCTTTAATATTATCTTTTTTAGAATCCATTAACTATTAGAATTTTGACAAAGCCCATCAATTTACGAGCCAAAGCATAGCTTTATAGCCGAAGATTGTTTTTTATGCGGCCTTTAGGACGAGAAATAAATGCATCTGATCGATTTGTTTTTAAGCTTAGCCAATAACATTTTATGCTTTTATTATTTTTTGAGATAGACATTATCAATATTTAAGTCAACCTTTGATGATTTCCCATTTAACCGCTTTTATTTGCAGCAAGCCTGTTGTATACTCTTCTTCCTTTAAGAAAACGACAACTTACAACTTAAGAGTATAAATACATGCTTAACAAATGGTAAAAATAATGTTACCATCCTATAATAACGAAATAGCCCTTTGTTTTTTATTATTTATTTAATAAATACTTCCAGTGCTATGATTTTTTATTTTGATGCGAAGAGGAAACTTTAATGAAAACATCCCCACAAAATCTCCCTATAAAGCTAGATAAGGCGATAGATTTATATTCTTTCATTAAAAAAGGTTACAATCTGAGCATTTTAAATGGAGATCTTTTACTTGCAAAAGAAGGGGAATCTACCTCTTATATTGTTGAAAACATAAAAGAAAGCATTGATGATCATCAAATCTATTTTAGAGATCTTCTTATCCGCTCTTTTCCCGATTTGGTTGATAATTTTAATAAATTATCGAATACCGAAATATCCGACCAAGAGCTCACCCTTGAAGAAGTTACCCCGACAGCTCCGCAGCATTTAGGCGTCAGCTTAAATATGGTATCTCCCAATATTCAGAATGATCTTCAAGTTCCACTAGCAAGCTCTTCTAAGCTCACATATACTGATGCGGATATCAATTTAGAGACTTTTTATAAAAGCAATAGCCAATCAAGCTCTAGCCTAATTGGAAATAATGATTTTACGATAGCCGAAATTCCCTTAAAAACAAATATTTCTTCAGGTTCATTGGATCAGAATAATACAAATTCACCGCCCCTTTTTACTGTGAGCCAAAAAACTTTGATTCTCACAGAAGATGCAACGATGACAGCTTCAGGAAAAATGGTTCCTATCGATGGGAGACCCAATGTAATTTATAGCCTAGATGGCAACTCTCAAGGCCAATATGGTGTTTTAAATATCGATGCTCAATCGGGGCAATATACCTATACGGCCGATAATGACAAACTACAACCTTTAAATACAGGCCAGCAATATAGTGAAACATTCACAATTATGGCAACTGATAATAATGGAATGAGTGATAAAAAAACCATTACTGTCACAATCGAAGGGGCGGATGAGCCGATAAGCCCGAATAATGCACCAGTTTTAACTTTAAGCCTAGCTGAGCTTGCCATAACAGAAGATGCAACTTTAACCGCTTCGGGCAAAGCATCGGCAACAGATGCTGATAATGATCAAATTACTTATCATACCGATCAAGGCCAAGGCCAATATGGTGTGTTTTCGGTTGATCCGGATACGGGCGAATATACTTATAGTGCACAAAAAGATAATAGCGAGATACAAGCTTTAAATGATGGTGGAAAATTAACGGAAGTTTTTACGATCATTGCTTCGGATGGCAAAGGTGGCAACAACCAAAAAACAGTAACCGTCAATATTAACGGTGCTGATGAGCCAAATAGCCCACCTTCTTTAAGCTTAACCGAAAATAGCTTTAATATTATAGAGGATAGGCTCCTAATCGCTCAAGGCACTGCCTTAGCAACAGATGATAAGCCAAATGTAACTTATAGCTTAGATGGCGATCCTCAAGGCAAGTATGGTGTTTTAAATATTGATGCCCAATCGGGGCAATTTACCTATACGGCCGATAATGACAAACTGCAACCTTTAAATACAGGCCAGAAATTCAGCGAAACCTTCATGATTATCGCCACCGATAGTGATGGAGTGAGCGATCAAAAAACCATTACTGTCATGATCGAAGGATCTGATGAGCCAAGGGGCACGAATAATGAGCCCGTTTTAACGTTAAGCCTGACGGAATTAGCCATAACAGAAGATGCAACTTTAACCGCTTCAGGCAAGGCATCGGCGGCAGATGATGATAATGATCAAATCACTTATAGTACTGATCAAGGCCAAGGTCTATATGGCATATTTTCTGTTGATCCGGATACGGGTGAATATACTTATAGCACCCAAAAAGATAATAGCGATATACAAGCTTTAAATGATGGGGGAAAATTAACGGAAGTTTTTACGATCATTGCTTCGGATGGTAAGGGTGGTAATGATCAAAAAACGGTAACCGTCAATATTAACGGCGCTGACGAGCCAAACAGCCCGCCTTCCTTAAGCTTAACGGAAGATGTTTTTAATATTACAGAGGATGCAACTTTAACTGCCTCAGGTAAAGCATCGGCAACCGATGACAAGCCAAATATCACTTATAGCTTAGAGGGCAATCCGCAAGGCCAATATGGTATTTTAAATATTAATGCCCAATCGGGTGAATATACCTATACGGCCGATAATGATAAATTACAGGCCTTAAATACAGGGGATCTACGCAAGGAGATCTTCACCATTATCGCTACCGATAGTGATGGGGCGATCGATAAAAAAGCCATTACTGTTAATGTTAATGGTGCGGATGAGAATAGCCCGCCTTCCTTAAGCCTAACTGAAAATGTTTTTAACATTACAGAAGATGCAACTTTAACTGCCTCAGGTAAAGCATCGGCAACCGATGACAAGCCGAATGTCACTTATAGCCTAGAAGGCAACCCGCAAGGCCAATATGGTATTTTAAATATTAATGCCCAATCGGGTGAGTATACCTATACGGCTGATAATGATAAATTACAGGCTTTAAATACGGGGGATCTACGTAACGAGGCCTTCACCATTATCGCCACCGATAGCGATGGGGTGATCGATAAAAAAACCATTACGGTTAATATTAATGGTGCGGATGAGCCGATAAATCCGAATAATGCCCCAACTTTGGATTTAAGTAAGGTGCAGTTAGATATTATAGAAGATACCGCTTTAACGGCAAGCGGTACCGCTAAAGGGTCCGACCCTGATGGGGATTCGCTAACTTACAGTATTGAAAACAGCCAAGGCCAATATGGAAATTTATCAATTAATGCCGATACTGGTGAGTATGAATATACGGTAAATAATAATGATATACAATTTTTGAACCCAAACCAAAAAGTATCGGAAGATTTTACAATTAAAGTAACAGATTCTGCGGGAAAAACTGCCGATAAAACATTAATTGTTAATATTCTTGGTTATGATAAAGATACTTCTGATAATAGCAAAACACTGACTTTTGATCCCATTGGTGACCCACAAGAGATTGAAGCTATCCATGCCGGTACATATACAACCTATGCATCATTTTCAACAACAGGGTTTTTTGTTAAAAAAGGCGATGTTATAGAGATTGATAACCATAGTAAAGTTCCGGCCGAATTTTCTATTGGAACTCCTTATTATAGTATGGCAGAAGGCAAGCCTTCAACAGCCGAATTATATCAGGGTAAAAATACCTATACAGCAACAAAAAATGGGATTTTATATATTGCTAATCGATCCTATAATGAAGATGATAAGTTATCTGTAACAATTCGCGGAGCTACAGAAATGCCCGTATTTAAATTGGGCGTTCATCAAAGTAGCGATCTTGACGCGATGCTAAAAAAAGATGGCCCGATCCAATTTGAAAGTGAACGTGCAATTATTACCACAACAACCGTATCATCATTGGGAATGTTTTTTGATATTACAGAAAGGCTTCAACGTCTTGATAGTTTTATAAAAGCAGAAGAAGAAATTGCCGGATTATCGGATGATGGAACAGGTGTGGATCGTGGTAAATATGGTAAATATCATCTTGTTGAAGGATTAAGAGCCGGTGCGCAGGCTCCTGCATATGCAACAGAAGATGTAACGGTGTATACAGGCTCCAATCCACTTTTTTATGATGATAGTGTGATCATTCATGAGTTGGGCCATCAAATGACCCAATTATCATGGGCATTATGGGTAGATAAAACAACAAAGAATATTGAACAAACACCGGCTATCTACCAATTAAGCGCGGTACTTGCTGACCCTAAGCTTAATCTAAATGATGATGTTGCTTTTACCTCCAACAATCCCGAATATTCTGGTGCTCGATATATGCAACTTTATTGGGCTTTTGGAAAAGAATTTTATCAGATTTTTCATCAAGAAACACGTTTATTAACGGCGGCGGAAACACCTCGATCTGATGCAGATAAAATTGCCTATTTAGTCAAAACCATGTCTGAGATATCTGGTTTTAATCTGTTGCCATTTTTCGATCATTATAATATGCCCATACCTGGCGATGCCCGTAATCAGATTGAAGCTATGAATTTGAAAAAATTACCGCAAAATATTTGGGAATGGCAGCCAAGGGATTATGGGCGAGGTGATCAATTAGCGGTATTTGAATATAAAGTTCCTCAAGTCACAGAGGTTCATCATGAAAGCATTATCAAAAAAGGCGCCATACTCGGCACCGATGTTCAAGTTGGTGATTTAATCAATTATGATAAAAATGCCATCAAATCGGCGGTTTTTGTTAAAGATACCAACACAAGCAAGACTGATCATAAGTTTGTATATATCCAAATTGAGGATCATGAAGGCAATATAAATATCATTCCGGTTAAGGTTTATATTACCCCAAATGCCATTGATCCAAATATTTCAGGCATCTTCCCTGCTGATCTTGCGGCCAATTGGGGGCAATATTCCACTGAGGATCGCCAAAAATACGTGGAATTAGCAACAATATCAACCAGCTACGAGGCTTATAAATTTTTAAAAGACCTTTCCAATGTACATATAAGCTCTTTTAATTTAACACAAGCAAACTTTGATAATGATGTTTTTGATACGCAAGATGCCAATAAAGTCATCGGGATTCAACTTTCTAAAGATGTTCTGGTGCAACTTGTTGAACGTGGCCAGCTAAAAGTTGTTATTAATGTAGACGATAAATATTATGGATATATCGAATTTAATGGGACAACTTGGGATAAGATCATTAGCTTTGATAATGCCCGTTTGGAACTGATTGGTGATAATTATGTTATTAGAATGAATGGCCCAACAACATCCCAAGTTCGTTTTGATATTGTCTATGATGGTTATGGAAATGGATCGATTGAAACAATCCAATTTAACCAAAATGGTATTATAAAATCTGAAATTGACGACAAAACAGTCGGGGCGGAAGTTACGCCTTTGGCCTATGATGCAAAGCTGCTGGATGAAGATGAATATAATCAGCAAAGAAATAACGATGCAGATAATCAGGAGCAAGAGGAAGATGCAGAAAATACCACTCTTCCACAAGGTGAAGAAGAGTCACTCTCTCTGCTTTTAACCGCTGCTGCAGAAGAAGATGCCATAGAAAGCATTGAAGAGCCGCTCTCTCTGCTTTTAACTACAGAAGAAGATGTGACAGAAAGTATCATCCCTTCATTCAGTGATGAAAAAGAGATCTTTGAATTAGCTCAGATCATGCATCAACATCAAGAAATCGATTTTGATCCAGAAAAAGCTGTCTTTGATCTGGGAGATATAAAAATTGATGATTTAAAGATTTACGAAGATGATAATTCAACAATTTTAGAGTTACCTTCAACAGACCAAACATATATTTTAAAAGATGTATCTTTGGATGAGCTTGAGGCATCAAACTTTACTTCAAGTGATCTACAGGTCACACAAATGTTAGATAATATCTTTGATCCTTTTTCTGGCTTTAATACATAAGCTTAAAGTTTCAATCTTTTATTTGTCATAATAACGGGTTGTTTTTAAATCCTTCTAATACAAATCAAACGGGATTGTCATTGACTATGCATCCCGTTTTTACTATTGTGCTAATATATAAAATGAATAATGTCTGTGAAAAACAAAAATATCACAATAAATAAAAGAATTTTTTTTAAATAGATTGTTTGAAATAAAGAATGAAACGAATTTTATTAGATGCTTTTGCAGGCCTTGAAGTTAAATATTATTTAAGGCATTTTGTTTTTGGGGTCGCCATATCTCTTTTTGTATTATTTGCAAGTGATTCTATATCATCTGGCAACATAACGATTTGGGGTTTTATCATTATTAATACATTCTTATACCCTTATGCCCATTTTGTTTATGAGAGTATTGCCAATTTTATAATAGGGGATAATGTTTTTCTTACAAACGCAATTGCTATGATAATATATAAATGTGTTCGCATGCTATTATTATGGAGCCTTGCTTTAATTATTGCTCCGATAGGCCTTATATATTTGGCTTTTTATTATCATCAAAAAAGAAAAAAAATTCTCACAGAAAATCCAGAATAAAAAAGATAAATAGCGAATAATATCCCTATTCAACAAAATTAAATAAGGGCAAAGTTTTAAAGGCTATTGATAAAGCCTTATTTTAGAGCTTTATAATTATATTCATTTTTTGATTAATGATTATATTACTTTGCCCTTAATACACGGTGAATGATCCAGCCCTTGCAGGGGTGTCTCATTCGGACTAGACCTTAAAATCCTGCAATAAAATCCTTCAATATAATAAATATAAATGGCTTTATTGGTTCTTTGCGGCTGAGATATGGGCATGCATATTTTGGCTGAATTCTGGCCAGCTTTTATGTTGTGGCTCTGTCCAAGCGGATTCAGCCACAGCAAGAATACGCGGAAAGACCAACTCCTTAAATACGTCTTTTGATATGATGTTTTCGCTCCAAATACAACTTTGAATACCCAATATATGCTTTTCATATTGTTTGATTTCATCAAGAATAGGCTCAAATTGATATATTTTTTGCATGGATAGGCTTTTACACCAGCTTAATCCAACCGAGCGCACATCATCATCGGCGGCAATATCCAAATAATAATAATTTGCGGGGCATAAAACCAGCTGATAGCCTTGTTCTAAAAGCTGCACGCTATCTCTTGCATCTAGCCATTTATTTAAATAATTTGTACCATCCGAAACTAGCCCCTTACCTTCGCCTGCTTCTTCCCATGCACAGCTATATTTACCTAAATTCTTTAATTGCTTCTGTAGTTTTTTTAAAAAATAAGCCTGTAAATTTTGGGTTGTATGATCCATATTTTCTTTTTTTGATAAAAGCATACAAGCGGGAGAATTGAGCCAGCTTCCGGCAGCAACCTCATCGGCGCCAACATGCACATAAGATGATGGAAAAATAGTGCTTAATTCTGTAAAGACTGTTTCTGTAAATTGATATGTTTCGGCCATGGCCGGATTTAACACATTATAACCAAAACCCTGAACACTTTGAACCTCTGGTGAAACCACATTTTCTCTTAACCAAGGGAGCGATTGTAAAATGGCATGGCTATGGCCTGGAATATCGATTTCGGGGATAATCTCAATATGAAGCTGATGGCAATAATCAACAAATTGACGCATTTCATCTTGGGTATAATATCCGCCTGTTTTTTCCCATTTGCTACCAAGCATAGGTGTCAGAGGTAAATTATGCCCCCTAAAAGCACCATATTTCGTTAGCTCTGGATATGCCTGAATTTCAATGCGCCAAGCTTCATCGTCACTCAGATGTAAATGCAAATAATTCATTTTATACCAAGCGAGCTGATCGGCAAAATGCTGTAAATCCTCTAAGGGATAAAATTGCCGTGCAACATCTAAATGTGTTCCCCTAAAACCAAAACGGGGTGCATCAATAATTTGCTGCGGCCATATGATCCTTTTTTCTTGGCATGTGGAAATTATAAATTGATATAGAGTCACAAACCCGTAGAAAAACCCTTTTTCATCCGCTGCCAAAAGCACATAATGTCGTGGTTTTTTTTGAATAATCTGATAGGCCTCTGCTGTTATATCCTCATTGATTTCAAAAGATAAAAAAGCCTGACCTTCCTTTAATTGGCTTAAATCGTAAGGGGCAATAAAATCATGGGGTTCAATTTGCTGCGCATTTTCTATTTCGAATAAACGTCGAGCTAAATGAAAAGCCTGATCATAAGCCTTTTTCGCTGGCGGCTGATCCAATATACATGCAAAGGAAAAAACCGTATATTGATTTTCTTTTGCATAACTAAACTCCTGCGGTCTGGGGATAACAGGGCATAAGGGCATTTGCGGATGGGCTTCATCTTGATATTGGGGCCCAGATTCGTATAACAGACTGGCCTTATCGGGATAAGGAACGAAAAAATCCCCTTCATTTTCATGCTGGAAGTCAACGGAAACATCAATAAAATGCTTTTGACCCCGATAAAGAATAACCGCATAAACACCCTTAGGCCCATCACTTGTACGGTGAGGATAATAAGCTCTGCCCCCAAAAAAAACAAAATGCTTCGCCTGAAAAGCCCAATCATTATCTTGAGAAACAAATTGCCTAATGCCATCGGGCTGGATTTCATGGAAGCTGGCAATCTGCTTTTTTAATGTTGCAGAGCCGGTTAGCTTTTGAAGACGAAAAAGACTTGAAAAACAAAAAGATAAAACTTCAATTGGCTCTTTCGAGTCACATGAAATAATAAAATCAAGCTGGCCATATGTTGCCTTTTTTGGCTTCCAAATACATTGCAAATGGACGTTAATATCTTTCAATGATGTTTTAACATCTTCACCCATGGTTAATCCCCTAACAAAAATTGATCCCTTTGATTATCCCGCCCTG
The DNA here is from genome assembly GCA_030265315.1 of Mopalia swanii. Lineage (NCBI taxonomy): Eukaryota > Metazoa > Mollusca > Polyplacophora > Chitonida > Mopaliidae > Mopalia > Mopalia swanii. Next base: position 7,647 of record JARDVA010478406.1, on the reverse strand, counting down.
CGACTAAGACATGTTTAATTTTACGCAATGATTCTTTTGCTTTTTCATCAATTAAAAAGGCTATATATTGTGCAACAATATCAATAACGGCTAAATATGCATAACGTAAAGAAGTGGGGCGCATAATATCGCCGCCTTCTGCAATATCCATATTCAGACAACAAAAAGCCGCTTGTGCAACAGCAGTATCTTTTTGTGTAACAGCTAAAACTCTCACTTTATAGCTTCGTGCAATTTCGATTGTTTTCACCAATTCTTCATTACAGCCACTCATAGAGAAAACAATAATAACATCTTTATCGCCTGCCGAAGCCGCGAGCATTTGTTGCATTTGATGATCGGAAGAAACATATACAGGTTTTGTTAAGCGAAACAACCGTGTATGCAGTTCTTCGGCTATCATGCTAGAGCCTCCGCCACTTCCAAAAGCATAAATCCGATCAGCATCGATAATATGGCGGCAAAATTTTTCAAGTTGAATATAATCTAGAGAGCTGGCACATAAAGATAAAGCCGATTGGGCTTTAGTCACAATATTCTCAGCAAGGGCAGGTAATGTGACCTGCTTTGCCTCATATTTTAAGTAGCGAGAACCAACAAAATGGCTTTGGGCTAAGCTTATTTTAAAAGCTTGAAAATTTGAATAGCCTAATTTACGAACAAAGCGGGTTATTGTTGGCGGAGAAACCGACGAAAGCTGCGCAATATCGTTAATTGTTACGTCAAGTAAATCTTCATATTTATCTAAAATAAGCTCTGCTATCCGGTTTTCTTGATTGGTTAGGTTATCTCGTACCGCATGGATTATGCCGATAACATCTTGCATCTAAATAACTCTCCTGTCTTCAACTCTCAATTTTCTTGATGATCATCATAAATATATAAATATTCATATATCATGAAAAATATTTTCATCAATTAAATAGATGTTTTTCTTATTCGTAATAAAACTAAGGAATACTATAACAACTATAAAATAAAAATAAAACATATAAAATCATCATTCTAATAATAAAATCAAAGAAATTAAATAAAAGCAACAAAATAAATCAAAGACCACCCAATATATTGAGATTTAGATAAAATTGTTTCATTATTTAAGAATAAACTCATTGGCTCAAAAAAAAGATAATCAAAATAATGTCACTATTATTATGAAAGTCTTTTTCAAGAATAAACTTTCCTTTCTTTATTATTCCCACATAGATTCTTTTTTAGATGGATTGGCTGAATATAAATCTTTGGACTGCGAATAAAGGCTATCTCTGGTTATGGGCTAGGTTGGGGCTAGGTTATAGCGGCTTAAAATCGATGGGTTCGACAAAATTCAATATGCGTAAACAAAGCTGTATGGATTAATCGGTAGGTTTAAAAGGTTAAAGACCGCAAAAAGAGAAGGTAAATATATTCATCTTCTCTTTATGTTGTTATTAAAGCACCAGCTCAATCATTTAATCGGTGGTTTTAACAACAGAATATAAGCGTGTTATTCTTTTATCTTTGTTCGAGATTTTTCTTTTACAATTTTTAAGATAATATAAACAAATAAAGAAAGGATCAAAAAGCCTAAAAAGATAGACATATCTAAATCTAATTTTGCTTTTCCCCCAATAAAAAATTCCATAAGCTCAAAAGAAAAAACAAGAATAAAAATAGCTAAAAATCCATTTTTTTCCTGAATAAGGACTTTAAACCAATCAAATTTCCTATCCGTAGGTTGATAATTCGATAACTTCGGTATAAAGGCTGGAGTTTGGCTTGACCAATCGGTATATTCCGCACCAAATTTTTGCTTTAAAAAATCTTCTTCTGCACACATTATACGCTCATAATAAAGCCAATAGACCAAAATAAAAATCAGGGTAAATTGAAAATCTCGAACAAATAAAACAACCCCCAACCACATAAAGAAGTTACCTAAATATAGCGGATGACGCACAAGTGAATAAATACCTGTTTTATTCAGGCTTTCCGCTATTTGCTCTGTGGTGTTCCGCCCAGATGTTTTGGGGGCAACATAACCTAAAGTATAAAGCCGAATGGCCAGACCAAAAAAAGAAATAAGGACAAAGAGATATTCCAAAAATTCACTTCTTACTTGGGTATTATTGATGTTATCCTTATAAACATAAAAAAAGCCAACCGCAACAAGAGCAAGGGGTAAAAAGCTTCGATAGCGAAATAAAAAGCGGCCCTCTTTTTCAAACTGGTCTTGTAAACTCATTCATTTTCTCCTTATGATATATTGTCTTTGATGATGACTTATGCTTGTGCATTTGTTTCAAAATATCTGATAGGCCCAAGAAAGGTAAATGTTCCTTTTTGTATAAACCTAATAATTTATGCAACTATAACATGATATTATAACCAGAGATATTCTTTAACTATTCACCGTAAAAGCCATAAACGCGCCATACTGCTCCCAACAATTTAAGATTAAAATGACCGATGGTAGCCTAACGCATAACGTAAAAACCAATTTATCGCTCGAATGATGTTTTTTTTAAGATAATATTATTTTTTCAATTTTCTTCTACCTTGAGTTATATCTTTATCTCGAAGCTTGGCTAAAAAACACCTCTTTAATTTGATTGTTTTTTCATTTTATCTGCAATCAATATCAGCTTGATAATATTGCTCTAAATAAATATAAAAAATATACTAGGATAAAAGAGAGTTATGTATATTCGTATTTATATGATATTAACGACATATATCGAAATAACAGGAATATATAAAATATGTGGTTAGAACGGTTAAAACGCTTATTTCCATTACCTTATTTGCTTATTTTACCTGCAACATTTTATATGGCGGGTATTGTTGCTTATCCTTTTATCGATACAATACGTCTTTCTTTAACCGATGCCAATTTGGCAAAAGAATTTAATTATATCGGCTTCCATAATTATATGGATCTGATCTTTAGCCCTTCACTCATGAAAGCTTATTACCGAGATTTACAATCGGCGACACCTTCTGGTTTTTGGCATTTTTTGGGGGAGTATTTTCCACAAATGCAACAAAAAGCCATGGAAAAAATAGCCCGCTATAATCAAGAAGGGCGGCATGTTTCTTCCTTGTTTGGCCTAACCATCAAAGGGTTATTTAATGTGAAATTTTGGTCTATCATTTTAAGAACCTTTTTATGGACATTTTCATCGGTCTTTTTTAAAATTGTTATTGGTATATCTGGCGCTATGCTGCTGAATACGGCGGTTAAAGGCAATCGTTTATTTCGTGTGATGATTTTACCGCCTTGGATTATCCCCATGACAGTTGGCGTATTTTTTTGGGGCTGGATGTATAATGGTGAATTTGGTATGATTAGCCATATTTTACAATCTTTGCATCTGAGCGATGGCCCCATAAGCTTTTTAGCCCGTGGATCGAGCGCTTTTTGGGCAACTGCCTTAGTTGATGCTTGGGTTGGTGTGCCTATGGTTACTTTGTTTTTTCTAGCGGCGATACAGTCAATTCCTTTAGATTTATATGAAGCCGCATGGATGGATGGTGCTTCACGATTTTATCGTTTTCGCAAAATCACTTTGCCGCAAGTCATGCCTGTTGTGATTACGATGATTTTGTTAACAACGATTTTTACCTTTAACTCATTTGATATTATTTATGTTCTGACAGGGGGCGGACCCAGAGGTAAAACAACAACAATGATTATCGATGCTTATCAAACAAGCTTTGGTGCCTATAAATACGGCGCCGGCGCGGCACGTGCAATTATGATCTGTGCAATCTTAGGTAGTTTTTGTCTTTGTTATGTAACTGTTTTAAAGTATATTAATGCACGTAAGGGAGTTATAAAATGATCCATAAATTTAAACTTTGGGAGCGTGCTTTAATTTATTTAGGATTATTTGTTTTTCTGAGCTTTTTATTGCTTCCTTTTTTAGAGGCCTTTAGTGTCTCTTTAAAACCCTTATCTTCTATCCAAAGTACCGATTATCATCTGATCCCAAAACAAATAACTTTTGATGCCTATATTAATGTGTTTAGAGGCGCTTTTGCTCATATTACAGGCCGCCTTGATGATGTTACATATCTTGGCAAAGGCGAGACGGTTCGATTTATCCGGCCCGATTTATTTCGTTATATGTTTAACTCGATCTTTTTGGCCACATCAATTACATTATTTGTTCTTTCACTTGCCATTCCCATGGCCTATGCTTTTGCTCGGTTTCATTTTAAAGGAAAAGCGGTAATTTTAGCCATCTTATTAATTATCAATATGCTATCGGGTGCTGTTTTGCTTATCCCCCTTTACCGATTAATGCAATTTATTGGTGAGCATACACCCTTTCAAATTCTCGATACATATAAAGCGATGATCATACCGGGTATTGCTTTTTCAATTCCGGCCGCTACATGGTTATTACGTTCATATATTATGGGTATTCCAAAAGAGATGGAAGAAGCTGCTTTAGTTGATGGTGCAAGCCCATTATATATTTTACGCCGCATCATCATTCCGCTTGCCATGCCGGGTATTATCATCGTTTCCATATCCACTTTTATCAGCGCCTATGCACAGCAATTTTTATTTGCCATTACCTTTAATAGTAATAAAAATTTTATGCCTTTACCCCAAGGGCTTAACGAGTTTTTCGGTCGGCAACTTGTTGTCTGGAACGAACTTATGGCTGCAAGCCTTATTGGCATATTACCTGTTATGGTTGTTTTTTTATTCCTGCAAAAACATCTTGTTGCAGGGTTAACCGCAGGTGCCATCAAATAACAGAATTTAAAAAAAGGAGATATTTTTATCATGAAAAAAATAGTCATCGCAGCAAGCTTAGCTGCAACATTTATCGCTATCGGAGCCAGTGCCGAAGATAAAAAAATACATTATATTCTCTGTGGCAATGAGCCAACAGTTGGCCTAAAAGACTATATATCCGAATTTGAAGCTTCTCATCCTGGCTTTAAAATCGATCTTGAAATTATCAATTGGGGAAGCTGCCAAGATAAAGCAACCAATTTAGCTAAAGCCGGAACGCCCCCTGCATTAGCTTATATGGGCGCACGTGTTTTAAAAGAATTTAAAGATGCTGATCTTATTGCTCCCATCCCCATGAGCCAAGAAGAAGCGGATTCCTATTATCCTTCAATTCTAAAGGCCATTAAATATAAAGATGAATATTTGGGTGTTCCTGTAGCGGCCTCAACCCGTGCACTTTATTATAATAAAGATTTATTTAAAGCGGCGGGCTTGGATCCAGAGCAACCCCCTCAAACATGGGACGAGCTTTATAATGATGCCAAAGCAATCAAAGATAAAACAGGCTTTGCGGGTTATGGCCTTGCAGGTAAAGCCCATGATAGTAGTTTTCATCAGTTTTTAACAATGCTTTATAGCAATGGTGGGCAAATCTTAGATAATGGCGAGATTGTTTTTGATAGCGCCAATAATAGAGAAGTGTTTGATTTTTACAAAAAAATGATCCCTGTTTCTCAAAGTGATCCGGTCACTTGGGTAAAGGGTGAGTTTATCAACCTATTTAATGATGGTAAATTGGCGACTTTCCATAATGGCCCTTGGATCCGTGGAAAAATTAAAGAGGGGATCAATTGGGGTGTTGCACCTATTCCCCATGGATCAATGGGGACATCTTCATCGTTACTTATTGTGGATGCGATCTCTGTTTTTAAAGGCACTGGTGTTGAAAAAGAGGCCATTGAATTTGCCAAATATATCACCAACCCAGAGCATCAATTTCGTTACGAAAAAGAATATGGTCTAACACCGATACGCCCTGTTGATGGTGTTGCTCAGTTAGCAAAAGATGACCCCACTTGGGTTCCTTTTTTAGATGCCATGAAAACATCGGGATCTGAGCCTTTAATAACCGATTATAGAGGCATGCAAAATATCATCATTGATGCGATACAGGGTATTTTATTAAGAGAAATCACCTCTGATGAAGCTGTTGAACTTGTTAATGATGGCTTAATTGATTTAAGCTCATAAATAAGGGCTTAAAATAAAGATTATCAACCGAAAAATTTATCGATTTTTTAAGATCAATAGGCTTTTTTCGGTTGATATTTTATCGGCCTATTTTAAATGAACATATAAAAAATAGATATATTCAAAATAAGAGGACTAAAAATAAAAAATGGCTTATTTGGAATTAAAATCAATCAATAAAAAATTTAATACCGCCCATATCATCAAAGATATTGATCTTAAAATTCAAGATGGTGAATTTATTATTTTTGTTGGACCTTCCGGCTGTGGTAAATCAACGTTATTACGCCTTATTGCCGGCTTAGAGGAAATAACCAGCGGCCAGCTTCTCATCGATGATGTTCAAGTGAATGATTTACCCCCCGTTAAAAGAGGGGTTTCTATGGTTTTTCAATCTTATGCCCTTTACCCTCATTTAAGTATTTTTGAAAATATCGCCTTCCCTTTAAGAGTTCAAAGAAGGCCCGAAGCTGAAATTAAAGAACGTGTTCATAAAATTGCCGAAATATTACATTTAACCGATTATCTACAATCGCGCCCTGCGGCACTTTCTGGCGGGCAACGCCAACGTGTTGCCATTGGGCGAACGATTATTCGCCAACCCAAAGTTTTTTTATTCGATGAGCCTTTATCAAATTTAGATGCCTCCTTACGAGCAAGCATGCGTGTGGAGCTTTCATCACTCCATAGCAGCCTGAATGCAACGATGATTTATGTAACCCATGATCAAATTGAAGCCATGACAATGGCCGATCGCATTGTTGTGCTTAATGAGGGAAAAATTGAGCAAGTCGGCTCTCCTCTTGAGCTTTACCATCATCCAAAAAATCAATTTGTTGCCAGTTTTATTGGCCACCCGAAAATGAATTTTTTACCGGTTACATGTATGCAAGCCAATGCCACGGAAATCACTGTTCAAATGCAGAATAATCAGGAAGTTACTCTTCCTATCGAAGGCCATTCTTCTCTGATTGGAAAAACCCTAACCTTAGGTATTCGCCCCGAACATTGCTCACCAACAGAAGGCGATTATAATTTAAGCATTATTCCCGTCGTTGTTGAACGATTGGGCGTGCAAACCCTAGCTTATACAAAACAATCCGACAATGATGGCACAAGTTTTTGTGCTCTTTTTAGCCATGATGTTGATATTATGGTCAATCAAAAAACTTTTTTGCAATTTTATGCCCAAGATTGTCATCTTTTTGATCCTCACCATATCGCTCTTAAGCGCTTACAGGTTCGACAAAGCCAAGAAATCCATAAACATGCCTAAACGTGCCGTTTAATCCATTTTTTTAGATAGGTCTATATCCAATAACTTCTCTTTAAACGTGCTTAAATGTGCCGTTTAATCCATTTGTTTTGGATAGGTCTATATCCAATGGCTCCCCTTTAAACGTGCCTAAACGTGCCTAAATGTGCCGTTTAATCCGTTTGTTTTGGATAGGTCTATATCCAATGGCTCCCCTTTAAACGTGCCTAAATGTGCCGTTTAATCCGTTTGTTTTGGATAGAATCTATATCCAATAGCTCCCCTTTAAACGTACCTAAATGTGCCGTTTAATCCATTTGTTTTGGATAGAATCTATATCCAATGGCTCCCCTTTAAACGTGCCTAAATGTGCCGTTTAATCCGTTTGTTTTGGATAGGTCTATATCCA
>JARDVA010478405.1:0-72060 GCA_030265315.1 Mopalia swanii | reverse complement strand
TCAGATCCTGAGACATTGCTGGCGACCACTGTATACGTCGCTGTGTACACTCCTGCGGCATCTGGGCCTGTGACAACACCTCCAGATTTATCAACTGTCACATCCGCAACTGGAACTTCCACACAGTCATCTGCTGTTGTTGTCGTGCCACCAACATCTACAGATGCTTCGTTGAACAGACCTTCGCCTGCACCTGTCGCTGGATCACAGCTTGTCACTTGAGTGACATCATCAATTGTAAATGTGAATGCTACTGTATATGTGTGCGCTGCCCCTGCATCAACTGTAGCTGTTTTTAGAACCCAAGGCTGACCTGCAACATAAGCGGCGATATTGTTAATATCGTTTCCACCTGCATTTACACCTGTTGCTGTTGCCCCTGTGATGGTAACACCCGCTGAGAAGCTTGGTGTATCCGTTAGCGTATACTCACCTGCTGCTGTGCCTGTGTTGTTCGCAACGATTTCATAGGTTGCTGTGTAGATACCTGCTGCATCTGGGCCTGTAATGTCTGTAGAGGTTTTTGTAAGCTCAATTGCTGGAGCTACTGGCGGTTCAGGACAAACGTCTGAAGTCATTGTCGTTCCGTCTACTTGTATTGTAGCAGTATTGAACAAGCCGTTTCCTGCACTTGGCGCATCTCCACAGACTGTAACAGCTGATGGATTATCTAATTTAAATTCAAATTCAATCTTGTAGAAATGAATCTGCCCCGCAAGAAGTGCAACAGGGGTCTCTATAATAAGCCACTCATCCGTTGGATTTGTCGTAAAATCTATAGAAGTGCCAACAGGGTTTTCCCCATCAACTCCAGCAACCCCAACCTGAAGAAGATTTCCCTTTAAAACGCTAATTCCATCAGAAAACTGCGGTGTATCAGAAAGAGTATAAGTACCCGCACCATTACCATTATTGTTAACAGAAATAGTATACTGCTGTTTATAAACACCGTTTGCATCAGGTCCTTCAAGAGTATCACTTGAACTAATCGTTTTTGAAACCGAAATATCGGGAGTACCAGCCGGAGGCTCGATACAATCAGAAGAGGTTCCTCCACCATCAACTGTAGCGATATTATAAAGACCAAAGCCTGGCTCTCCTGTACACGCATCTATAACACCACCAGAAGTATTAACAGTAAACTTAATTTCAACGTCATACGTGTGTGTACTGGCTGGATTAAGAGCTTGTGTCCCTGTATCCCAAGGTTGTCCCAGCACGTAAGCAGGAACAGATAAACCATTCGCGCTGGAAATAGTTCCCCCCACCAACGTAAAGGCAGCAGGAACAGCTAAATTTTCACGCATGATATAGGTTTGTACCCTTGTTACATCTGGATTTTCAACCTCAATTTTATAGGTCGCTGTATACACACCACCTGCATCTGGACCTGTAAGTTTCTTACCCCTTTTCTCAACCAACACTTCATAGGTAACACACCCAGCTGAATCATAAGCATCTCCCGCACCTACATCCGAAATAAATGTCGCAATTTGAGTGTCTGGGTCATAGCGATAAAGCTTTTCTGGAGATGTATCCGTATTACCATTAGTCGTAAAGAAGATTTGCTGGTTAGGGCCTGTAAAAATTTCAGAGGCAGCTAGAGCTCCTGAAACCCCACTTACGGGACCCGTTTCAAAGGATGTAGATCTATAATTACCATTTTTATCGAACTCATTGGCAAGAATCAAAGGCCCTGCACTCCCAGAATCCATCTCATAAAGAGTCACACCCGTTTCTGTTTCTACTGCTGTCCAATCATGTGGAACATTACCAGACCCTGTCGCACCTGGACCAAAAGTCCACCCAGGATAATTTGTCAGCTCATAGTTTGTAAAAGGTTGAATAAAAGATCCATAACTAGGCGAGACAGGATTCATATCAATCGTCGCTAATATACGTCTTTGCCCCGCTGATTTTCTTTTATCAAACCCCATAACATAAAAAATACCCTTTGAATCAATCGTACCAGCAGTCCAAACAACCTCAGAAGGAGGCAGCGCAGCAAATGCTTGACCAGCAGGAGTGCCTAAAGTCTCAATCACGCCTCCATTCTCACTCACAACAGAGATAAAATTGGTATTTCTTGAAATAAAATAGTATTTGCGATCCAAGGGATTAAAATCAAAAGCATCACCTGGAACAAATGTTGCACCCAACACTGAAATAGGCTGCCTAACAAAATCATCAAAGTTGTAACCAAAAAAGTTTCCAGCAGGATCAATATAAGCACTGTCATATTTACAAGTTTGTTTAAAAAAACTGTCTGCTGCTTGCGCCTTATGAGCAAAAGAGACCCCTCCGACAAGCATTAAAACCAATGGAAAGACTTTAATAGACAAAGCTTTTAAACGAGATCTGACAATTTTTCTCAAAAACATAATAATACAACCAATCACTTGAGACAGAAAATTAAAGAAACACCGCAAGAAAGTGTAGTTTTACACCACTTTCTGACGATATATTCAACTATCACAACTTATAATAGTAAAATTATGTTCAAATTATGAATTTAAAATCTTAATCTATAAATATATATTTAAAGCGCAATAGATTTCTGTAACAATAATAATGTATATTTTCTTAGTATAATTCTCTCTAAAACCGTCTTAATTTCTTACAATTTTCACTTTCCAAAAATGGGCTAAAGATCCTTTTTAGCTCTCTCTTTTTTTGATTTTCTTCACTTAAAGTTCTCATTTTTTCAACTTCTGTATCAAGAAAAATAGAAAACCCACCCAAAGATAAAGATTTAATTGACAGCTTACTGGAGACTTGGCTGAATTCCTTTTTTTCATGTATAAAAAGAACCACCTGACAAATTGAGTATTTTACTGCTTGAAGAAAAGAAGGGTCTTGTCTTCGCCCTTCTTCTAAAAAAACTTTCTTGAAAAAAAAATTCTGAAAGATCCATCTAGTTGCCGCAAAAATAAGAAGCTCTTTTGTTTCTTCGTTTAAATCAAGCCATCGTTTTTCTTTTTGTCTCTCAAAGTAGGTTTGAGCCTCTTCCAAAGAAAGGTACGATAAGGAAAGGTCAGACAAATGATTGTTTTGCATTTTGTACTCCTTCATAAAGAATAATCTGCCTTCACATCACGAAAGAAGGCATAAAAAAAGAGACCCCAAGGATCTCTCTTTTTTCTATAAAATTAAATTACAAACTTTACGCAACCAAATGCTTTAACATAACAATTCTAATTTGCTTAGGATCATAAACCCGCTGCCAGTTTTCCTTCTTTTCAAGCTCATCATTTGAAGGAGCTGCCCCTGCAACTGATGCATCTGTAAAGCGAACGCCCCTTGGGTGAATCACAGCTTGCCAGCGTAATGCCAAAACATCATCACCTGCTAAAAGATCATAGTCTGAACTTGTAGGATGCTTGGGATGTCCCACACCGTATCCAAAAGCCCCCTCTCCAAATAGGAACGAACTATAAACCCCTTTATTAGAGGGCAAACTGTCATCAACAATGACCCTCTTACCCATATAAACGGGGAAGTCTGGCTGACCTTCGCTGCTTCGGGCATAGTCAATAAGGTCCTGCTTAACCAAAACTGCCATTGTTTTTGAATGAACCGCCATTGCTTTTATCTCTGTTGCACAATCGCCTAAAAGATATTGGGCATCTACTGTCATTTGAGCTGAAATTTTCTTAGAAGATGCATCAAAAACACGCCCTGACATACTCTCAGACGCAAAAACACCCTTTAATGATGAAATTGCAATACGTTGATTTTCACGTGCATTATAAGATGCAATACGTTGGGCCAACCACCCCGCTGGATCATTTCCTGCAAAGGCTACTGCCAAATCGTTGACCGACCATGCCTTCCCACGATAATGAACAGCGGCAATATCCTGCCCTGCACTTAGCTTTGTTGGCACCAAAGCTTGCTGATCTGAAAGAACTTCAGATGCTCCTTCCAAATCATTCCAATAAGGCATATTAACTGTCCGCCCTACAACAGACAGACCTGGAACTGCGCCCATCACGCCTGATTGAATAAAATTATCTTTTTCTGCTGTTTTTAATTGCACGTAAGTATTAAAATTTGAGGGTGCGATTACATCTTTAATTTCTGTTCTAACATCTGCTTCTGTCATTTATTTTATCCTTTTGAAAATACATTATTTGTTCAAATTATTCTGCCGAAAGCTTTTCTAAGAGGTGGCCTGCTGCCTAAGGAGAGCAGCCATTGTTGGATTTTTAGCTTCAAGGCGTCCTTGCTCTGTCAAATTATAACTGTCCTTGCGATACGGATTTTCAGGGGATGAGGTTGTTGTCATTGTCCGTGCACCCCCACCCCTGTTATCAGGCAGTGCAAGAAAAGGTTGTCCTTGCGAAGATTTTGCCCACGCCAATACAGCCTGTAAAAGAGGCTCCCCCTCCAATAAAGCAACAGGGCCATTTTCCTGTGCCTCTATGACAATCAATTTTGTTTTTAAAAGTGCCTTAACCGCTTCGCGCATATCTGAGCGCACCGCCGTCTTATTCAATGCGACTTCAAGGCCTTGATCCACTAAAAGAGTTTGAATTTCTGCTTGTGCTTTGTGAAGTTCTTGGCGAAGTGCTTCAATCGTTGTTCTATATTTTTCCTTAAAGTAATGCTTCAAAGCCTCTTGATCTCCCTCTTCAGACAAGCGCTTTTCTTCACGATCCAAACATTCGTTTTCTAAGGTACTCAGGCGTGCCTTAAGCTCTTTTTGTTCTTGAAACACCTGCACATAGCCCTTTTCTTTATTCGAAAGAGTCTTTGGAGGAACTTTCGACATTCCTTCTTGAATATTATTTTGTTGATCTGTCCCTAACATTTCTTCCTCTAATTTTATATTTTCTTTCATCATTTTCTTTCTTTCATAAAAGTTATAATCCGATCAATTTTACAGAACGTGCAACCCGCTCTTGGGGCAACATAAGTCGATAACGCAAAGCATCCGCAATATGATCTTCCGCTTGCGTGTCAACATCATCAGCCTTGTAATGATCTCGCGGTAAAACAGGTAAAGTTCGTAAAGAATGGAAACACGTTTCACAAAAATATAACCCCGGCCCTTCACCTACCTTGCCCGCTTTAAGAAAAGAGCGCAGTTTCTCCCACCCCTGAACACGACTGCCTGGTGACTTATCTGCCCGTAGCCATTTCACCCCCTGGCGTCCCATATCTTCAGCAATAGAATTTCCATTTTGCATCGAAAATATGGATGTATCTGCTGGACCTGGCACTACAGAAAGACGCATTTCTTTCTCTTTTTCAAGAATACCTCTTGCAATTTCCGAAGCAATCATGCGCACACCTTGATTGGCTTTGCCATTCCAACCATACCATTCAGCGATTACAAAAAGATCTCCTTTACACGTAGAACGTTGACTGTAATCAGAGAAAATCAAAGGACTTCCATCGCTTTGAGCCACCCACAAAACAGCAAAAGGCCTTGAAGACCCCCAATCAAAGCAACGGTCCACTTTCCAAGAGCTCGGAGGTCTAAAAAAGGGAACAACGTGTACTGAACGATCAAAAAGATCATCAATCATCCCCCCTGCAACCAACTCCCAGCTTCCTTCCCGTAAGGCTTTGACTAACAAGGGATTACCCAGCCCTTCAAGACGGTCCATATATCCTGGATCATTCTCCACAAGCGTTGGATTATCTTCCAAGCGAGCTTGGATATATTGACGTTTCAACCCCCCTTGTACTGCGGGCATTTTGTGAACTTCAAAAGGGACAATCGGATCAACAAAGGTTTCTTTAACCCAGTTGTGACCAATACCGCCGGGATTTGCGCTTGCTAAAATACGCGGAAATTGCCCTTGGTATACAGAAGGAATTTTAAGGCCCCCAAGACGCACACGCGAACGCAAAAATAGATACATATCTTCGGTAAAGTGGGTTAATTCATCAATAAGCAACACATGAAACTCAACCCCTTGATAATTATAAATATCCTTGGCATGCTGACAATGTCGCAAGTGAATCTTTGACCCATTTGAAAACTGAATCGAAGGCGTTGTTGACATCCTGATATGGCAAAGACCTTGAGAAACCCAACTCGACAATAAGGCAGAAAAAGACCCAGACCCCTCCATATGATTTGAGAACAGCTCTGGATAGTTTCGACGAAAAAGGTAAATCTGAAGCCCTTCTATTCGTAAAGCCCAAGCCAATGCCCCTATGCGGAGCAAATAAGACTTTCCTCCTCCTGCAGCTCCCCCATATAGAATTTCTGTTGCCTCACTCTGAAAAGCTTCACTTTGCCGAGGATGTAACGTAAATTCCACGTTGCTCCTCTCCAGAACTATCCAACTCCATTTTTTGTGAGTTCTTTGGCTGCCCAGACTGCTCAGAACGCATCTTTGTTTCCTGCTCAAGGCGCTCTTTTTCCTGTTCACTTGAATGAGGTAAAAGTTCTCCTTGCTCAAGATTATCTAAAAGTGTTGCCAAGGAAATAGCCCCTGCCTGCCAAGATAAAACCAGCTCTTTTAATAACCCCTGAGACAAGCCCAAAGGACTAAAGTCACGATTCACGGTAACTTTGACCTTTTGTTGAGGCTCAAGAGAAACCGTTTCAATCCGCCTGCTCCAAGAAGCTGTAATTCCTAAAACAGCAGTCAGCCCCTCTGAAAGAAGAGAAGATAGAAAAGATAAGGTTCCTCCTTCCCACTGCTGGCGTAACAAAGTGGTTCCTTCTGTCTCAACACCTTTTTTCTCAGAGGCTAAAAAACGCGCTCCCAGAACAGCCATCTGTTCTTTTAAATCTTCAAGAATCATCCGTAATGTTTCTAGGCCCTTTCCTTGAAACTCAAGATAATAAACCTTGGCATCTGCTTCTGGAAAAACCCATGCTTGAGAAGAGCCTATTTTCAACTCCTCTTCCATTGCGGCATCATGTCCTGTGATCACAGCTGTGGGAAGACCTATAAAATGCGCCCCATGGAAGTAATCTGCACTGGAGCGATAGTGAGCTAAGTTTAAATAAACCAAATCTTCAATCGGAGGAGGCGCAATTGTTCCCCCCATATTCTTCGTAGAGAACAAAACAAAAGGCACAAAAGGAAGTGGTTTACCATCCCATAAAGGAACTAAAGAGGCTCTCTCTTCCCATCCATCCTCCCCTTCTTGAAACAGACGAACTCTGTATTCTCCCTCATATAATTCAAGAAGACGAATTTGTTCTTTTTCTTGATAGGAAAAAGGATCTTCTGGATCCACAAAAGTTACTTTTTCTTTCAGGCGCACAGCAGAAAGGCATTTCTCATTTTTCTGGGGGGCATACTCAACAGATAAAATCTGCTCTGTTGTATACAAAGCCGTCTGGGGCATATGCACACAACTCCCTTCTTCTGCTGGATAATCCAAAAGAACCCCACAGCGTCCTACAATCAAAACCTCTTCTGCAATGTGACGTGCAAGGGCAGAAAAAGGCAGCCCTGCCCCATCGCAATTCTCTAAAAAACCCTCCAATCCCTTTTGTTTAATTTGTAAGGGTTTACGTAGCAGCAAAGAGCTCAACGCACGAACAGTCCGCCCTGTTGCATTAAAAAACGGGGTTCGCAATACATAAGATTCATACTCTGCCTTACTTTGCCCTGACAATGGGGGAAGATAGCATTCTTGAGCCGCATGAACTTCTCGTTGCCCTGCAACAACCGCACGACAGGCCTGCCACACGGGGAACAAACGATAATAGTCTGGTTCTGCCTGATAAATAGGCATACTTTCCTCCTAAATCTATTGGATAGAATCCACTGGCCCTGTTGGCGCAAAACGCACCGTATATTTAGCCACAGAGCTTACATCTCCTGAAACTTCAAAAGAGCTGACCGAGTATGAGGCCTCATACCCTTGACCTTTTGTATTTTTAATTGCCCGTAAAAAAATCGCCTTTCCTTGTGCCCAAGCCTGTTCTACAAAAGCCAAAACAGGCGCATCCTCGCTATAATTTCCTTCACAAGAAACTTCTGCGGTTCTTGTTGTAATAAGTGATGTTTTCCAACCTTCTGTATTTTTAGAGGTTGTATCGGCAACATCAGACTGCCCCCCAAAAGTACATGAGGTCTGTTCTTCCAAAAGTTGCCATTCTTCCTGTATTTGAACCTGAATAACAACATCCAGCCCTCGAATATTTGACATATTCATCCTTTCTATTTTCTATATCATTCTGTTTTTATGGTCTTTTTTTCTCAAATGTATGAAGATTAAATGTCAATGAACCACGCCAATAAGGCGCTTTATACGTCTGTTGTTCCTTCACATAATCAAAAGAGACAACCCATTCTTCTTGATTGATTTTTTTTACAAAATCACGCAACTGATCGAAAACATGAAATAAAACAGCCTGCTTTTGAGCTATGAAAAATAACTCAATGGTAAAGATATTTTGATAAGATGTTTTCGTAGAACACTCTTGCCCTTGCAGGATTGAAAGGGCTGCCCGAACACCTTTAGGATCATGGCGTAGTGATTTTTGTAAAAATGCAAAACTCTCTTTTCCTCCCTTCTCAAAAGGCAGGTGAAACACCTCTTCAGCTTCACGAGAAAGAAAGAAACTGATATTCTTTCTAAACTTAGATGAATGACTTGTCCCTATCATAAAGATCCCTCTCCTTTTATGCGCCAAATTTTATTCTCAAGCATTTCATAAACTTCTGTAATCCAAAAAGAATGATTTTTATAATGAAGGGTTCCTCCTGGTAAAAAAGGACAATCTCCCTGCTTCTTTAACACAAGAAATTCAACCTTTTCCTTCCCAAATTCTTTTTCAACATCTAATAAAACGCGCTCTTTTAGAACAGCTCTGCATGCAAACTTTTCTGTCGGAAGAGCAACATTTCCAAAATCGTCTACAACCTCACTGCTTTCTTCTCTTGGCGAGTAAAAAAGAGGTTCACACAGCATTTGATCTAAAAGATCCAAGCCATCCTGCGTCATATCCTCTTTTGCATTTATAAGATCTTCAATCCATCCACCCATTTTCGCCTCCTATAAGAATTGTTCTCTTTAATGACACAGGTGCTTAGTTAATCAAATTTACGAACAGATCTGTTCTCGAATTTTATTATATCTAAGCCCCTGCCATAGGGTTCCTTGTGTATCTTTCACCGAAAGCTTTAGCGGTTGAAATACATCACAAACTGTCTTCATCTCTAAGCTCTCCGCGTTTTGACAAGCGCTCAAGTAAAGCCCTATGGCTAAGCCCAGCCATATCCTGTGCAACTGCATTTTCAGCCTTTCTTAATTTCTGTATATTTTCTGTCTTGAGCTTTTTTTGATGTAAAATTTCTTTATTCCGCCCTGCTTTTTTACCTTGGTAAAAAAAGAATATCGGTATAAAGAGTAAAAAAAGACCCTTAGTCCAAACACCTTTTAAAAAAGTGTGCAAAAAAGCTTTTAAAACCATTTAACTTTTTTCTTTGCAACAGAGCGAAAAAGAAGTTGGCCCATTCCAAAAAGTAATAAAACACTTGAAAACAGCTGCTCAAGATTAGTCCCCAAAGCAGCCGCTATAACTTCTGGATTAAGCCAAGACAAACCTGTTAAAACAGACAGAGCCGTCCCTATTTGTGTAAAGGCAAGTAAGATCGAACGAGAACGCAGTGCAGATTTTGTTTGTTTCATCACAGGACTCCTTTCTTTTTCCACCAAATTCGATAGCCCTGAGGTGCCTTTTTCAACTCAGATAAAAACAAAGCCTGTTCAGCTTCACGGCGCAAAACCAATCCACCTAAAATTTTACCAGAAGCCTTATTCCATCTTAAAAACTGCTGAGCTGTAGCCTCATAATCTCCTGCATTAAGTTTGCGTGCCAAGGTTGAACAAGAAGGATCCAAAACTGTCTCGCCCACATTAAAGGCCAACGACACAAGAGCCGCTTCTTGATTTTCATTAAGAGGAACCTTAATCCGCTCATTTACCTTCCGTTTAAAAAAGATAAGATCTCGTTCAAGTAACTTATAAGCCTCTATTTTTCGAATAAAGCGGCCAAAATAAACCGTCCCATCATCATGTGAGAGACCTGTGTGACCAATGCCAATTGTCCAAATACCAACAGGATCTTGATAGGCCGTGCAATAGCGTTGAACCTCACCTCCGGTTTCGGCATAAACAATTAACTCAAGCCCTGCTTGATTAAGAATCTTTCCCTTAGAGAAACTGTCTTCTGTTTTTTTTCTTCTCATAAAAAAAGCCGCCCATAATTGGCAGCTTCGTTGTTTCATTTCTGTCCATAACAGCATTTCTTTTTCCTTCTTCTTAATGATCTGTTGTAGCGCCTTACTGTCTTTAAGCTTACCCTCCCCCAGACCTCCAAAAACTTAGAAGGCCTGCAAGAAATGTCCCCAAAATAATCCAAACTCCTTTATTAATATGTCCTTCAATTCTAGAAACTCTTTGTTCCAAAATACGAATACGAGATTCCACACCTTCCTTAACGTGCTGATCCAATAATTGAACTGTTATTGTTAACTTCTGGACAGCCTTTGTTAAAGATTCAACCATTTGTTCAAAATCCTTATTATTATTCTGCACCCTTAATTTATCCTTTCTCTATTTTCTGCCTTTCCTTTTGGTCTCTTAAGGTCTTAGCCTATTTAAGATAAATCTACTCCAAGCCCTAGGCAGGTTTTAACCCCTAAAAGCCTCTTTATTTGACAAGAGAATATACAGGAATAACTCATTTCCCTTTAAGGGTTTGCATTTCATTTCGAATTCGCTGAACTGCTTCTTTTAGCGTTTTTACTGTTTTTTTACTCTTAATGCTTTGTGCTGCTTTTAACCTCAACACTTCAATTTCAAGACTTAAGCGCCGTTTCTCATCTGCTTTATTAACTATTTCCAAAGCATGCTCTTTGACAGTCATCTTTCGCAACTTAGCCTCTTGCTCGAAAACATCTAAAAGAAACTCCGAACACTGTTCATTGGCCAAAATTTTCTGTGCGAAATTTTCTTTCACCTCATAGCGTCGAATTTGAGCCTCATCGACAGCAAAGATAGAATTTTCAACTGTATGAAAGTCCAAAAGAAGCTCTTCTTTCAAGATTCTTTTATAGCTGATTAAATTAACCTCTAGGTCTCCTTCCTCTGTCCATACCCAGAAGTCTTGAGGCACATCTGGAAAATGCTCAAGATCTCTAAAATTCATCTTCTCTTCTTGCATTCCTTGGGCAAGGCTCATCCAGGCTTCATGCTTTGAAAGGCCCTGTTTTTGATAAGACACAACCAGTTCCTCAGGGAAGTGGAGTACCCCTACTTTTTTATTTTCTTGTTCATAAATCAGCACTATTAGGCCTCCTTGTGTATTTTTGCTAAAACGATAAAAGAAAAGGGTGCTGAATGAGGCTTAACACTATTATTTTTAAGTTCAGTGACCGTAATATAGCTGCTGTTTCGGTAAACTCTTGTCGGCGTCACAATATGATTTTCAACTTCTGTACTCACAAGAACCGTTGGTGTAAGGTCACAAAGAGGAAAACTGATTTGAAATTTACCTTCAGAAACTTTTCGAACCGCCCGTACATTATACCCCTGTTCAACAGCCCCCTTGTCTGTAAGGGTTCCCCATGCAAAAATACTGTTATTTGCGACCAATGACTCACATGATAATTTTGCTTTTCCCGGATCTCGGCCCCCGGCATTAAAACTTGTGTCACTTTCTGCACGCAAAACATAAGTTTGCGTTTCTAGGTCATAAGCTAATTCATTAAATCGCTGCCCTCTGCCAAACGACAAATATCCCCCTTGGGCTAAGTTCCAGTTACAGTTTGTAACCAACGCTTCAATGACCCCATCACTAATCTTTAAGTGCGCTTCTTCTGTTTCTGTAATCAAAGCCCCTTCTTTTTTATGGTCTTGGGTATCCAGCCCTTGCAACAAAATGTCCTGTTGGCCATCAAAAAGCATCAACGCAGAATAGGAAGAAGAAAAAATCTTAATCCAAAGGGTTCCTCCCTGTGCATAGGGAGGCCGAGAAGCCCCTTGGTGTAATGAAAGCAAAGCCTCTTTAAAGCGATGCAGCTTATCAGTAAGCACAAGCCCATCATCATCCAAAGGGGCGATTTCTAAAGAATGTTGTACCATAGCCTTTTAAGTCCTTATCTATTTGGTTAAATGGTGTAAGTAAGCCTAAAGAGACTCACCGTAGCCTTTGGCTAAGAAATCAATTTGTCCACTCACCCCTTCTTTTTGAGCATCCATAAATTGAATAAAAAAGCCTTTTTCTGTTTGTTCACTCACTTTGAACGATTCATTTTCTTTCATGTTTTCTGGCGTTACAGACAAAACAGGTGCCGTCCAAAACCCTTTATCATACTCAATACGGCGTCCTCCTTTAGGAACAATTAAATTACGTTCTCCCGTCAAACGACTAGGCATATCAGCCGTTATTCTTAAATCTCGAAGGAAAGGGGTAACCTCTAAAGACGCTGTTCTTAAAACAACCCTAAATTCAAAATAACGTCCCCGATACATTTGACTGGAAAGCTTTTTCCAAGCACTCCACTCGTTTTGTTTCTGAGAACGAAAACGAACTTCAGGCCGAACAGACCAATCAACCTCTTGCTTTAAGCTTAAATGACGCATCTGTGCCAAGGAAGACCATTCCTTTAAAGAATTAACCCTTAAAGCCGTTCCAGAGACATCAAGATACGCACGCAAAGAACAGGAATAGACCGCTCCAAAATCAAACCCCTTTTCACAGAAATAAATGCCTTCAAGAGCATAGCCTTTGACAAGGGGAGATTTTTCTTCCAGTAAAGGCCAATCTGCAACAAGCAAATCCCCTGACAAAGAAAGTAATCTTCGCCCCTGCTTTTGACTCAACGAAAGATGATCTTTCTTTCCCCCAAACCCTGAGGCTCTTTCATCCAGCGTTTCGATAATCTTAACCCCTAAGATTTTCTCACCACGTACGACAACTTTTCGCGCCATCTGAGATCGATACCCCGAATGATCACAGGCCTTAATCAGCCAAACACCATTATGAACTGGAAAAGATGCTGTTTCTGTTCCCAGTTTTGGGGTTGCAACTGTTTGAGCCTCCTCCCAGAGCGCCGTTTCAAGGGGACTAAATCGAATTTCATACCCTTTCAGATCCAAATCTTGAACGGGGCTCCATTCAAAACAAAGCTGATCGCCCAAACGCTCTACCTCAAAAGAAGAAACACTTGCGGGGGGCTTCTTAAAAAAGAGTAAATCCTTTTTCTCTAGGCTCCAAGGACCCACTTGCCCTTTTAAAAACGCCTTTGCCCGAAGACGAAAAGCCCAAGGCCCATCATTCACATCATCAAGTATTAGCTCTTCTGTCCAAACTGTATAAGGCTGCCAAGACGTCTCTTTTGGCTTAAGCACCTCAACCTCATACCCCGCAACACGATTGTCTTGAGGTTTACTCCAGCTCAGCGTTAATTGCCCAAAAACTCTGCCTTCTTTTTTAACTAAGCCTTCTGTGGCAACAAACCCTTTAACCATTGGCAAAGGCCCTGTCGAATGTTGGGGGGCTCTTGATGGCAATCGTAAAGGCACAGAATTTTCAATATGACGATATTTCTCAGCATTATGTGCAACAGCACTCACCGAGACAAGCTGACCTTCCTCCTCTTGAACAGAGACAACACGCATAAGCTTGGGAAAGCTTTGCTCACTCACTAAAACCCAAACCCCATAAGGAACAGGCCGTACAGGAAGCGTTAACGCTGTTACCCTTTTAAAAGATCCTCTCTGTTCCTTGATTCGTGCTTCATGGCGCTGACCATCTTCGCCCATGTACCAAAGACGATATAAAGCCCCTTCAAGTTGAACCGAGCGATCCAACTCCAACTGATTCCCTTCGACACAAGCAAAACGTCCTCCTTGTGTTCCAGCCAAACGAAAGGGATCTTGAACAGCTATAATCTGTCCTGGTAAAACAGCCTGTCCAGAAGCAATAATATGATCTAAAGATGCTTGATACGATACAAGCTCTGTTTCATACTCTTCGGTATACAAAAGCCATCTTGCCAAACGCAACGCCTGACTTTGTCGTGTACACAAACACGCATCTAGTTGAATTTCTCGGACCCCAATCTTTTGAATTAACGCAGGGTCTTCAACAACTTCAACAGCTGGACGATAATGATCCGCTGGATCATTCCAGCGTACTTTTACAATCGAATGGCGACTTCGCAACGATGGACGAGACCAGGTAAATTTTCCCTCTAATACATTTGACGGTGTCACAAGGATCACAGGATCCGAAGGTTTATCAATGGTAAACGTCGCCCCATTAGGCCCCATAAAAAATGCCCCTTGCCAAATCCCTGCAATCTGCTGCAACAGGTGATAGGGACTTTGTGCACGATCAATCACTCCATTGGCAGTATAGCGTGGTTCTTTTCCCCCCTTCCCATCTGAAATTTCCTCATCACAGTAACGCGCAATTTCATATAAGGCGCCTAAATCGATCCGATGCAAAGGAAGATTAAGTCCCCCCTCTTCTTGGGGGGCACTCAACAGATCTAAAGCCACCCAAGCAGGATTATCCGTCCAGCTGGTTTTCAACTGCCCTGTCCAAATCCCTTTGTACACACGTGTCACAGGATTATAATTTGAGGGTATTTTAACCAAACGCCCCTTCACACGAAAGCTAACAGAAGGCAAAGCCCCCCAATCTTGAGTTTGAAATGATAAATGCGCAATCGCAATAGAAGGATAGGAAAAGCGTTCTTCTTCGACCTCTGTCCATCGCGACAAATATAGATCATTCAAAAGAAGTTCTTCTTTGCTTTCTGGAGTCACACGTACCAGTTTAACAGCCCAAGAATTTCGTACTCCCAAGGGTTTACGAACAGCATAGTCTAGTTCTTGAGGCGAAAGCGTTTTTCCTGTAATCTTAATCCGTCTTTGTCTGAACCAACGTCCTTCATCTTGACGAAGATAAACATCAAACTCAACAAAAGTAGCGCGACGATCTCCTTGAGAGGTTGAGCGCATTAAAGCCTGTAATTGAATAACAAAGATCAAGGAATCAACCCGCAAATCTTGAACCGTATACACAGGGGTATGTATGTGCGTAATCGCTTCTCCAACCTGTCGATGACGTTGTGTCTGTGTCACTCCTTTAAGCATTGTCTGTGTTGGATATCCTAAACGAGATTGAATATCTATTCCTGGGAAATTGACCGCCCCATCTCTTTGAGACAAGGGTGTCTCATTAAAGAAAATATTATTTTGAACGTTTTTACGCGTATAACTGTTCCCTTGCGTATCAATGTCTTGAGAAAATCCCAACATAGGCCCCGTCCCTAAGGCAAAAGTCATACCAACCTGTGAGTTTGTCAGAATTGAATTTTGATCAACAATAGGCTTTCTTGAACGGGAAGACCCTCCTTTACGTCCTTCAACTTTTTTTGTCATTACGCTTTCTTGGGTTTTCATATCATCCCCTTTACCATCTCCTCTTGCGCCCTTCATTTGCCTGTTGTTTTAAACAGCCTGCACATCAATTGTTTGATTTATGAGAGATCCTCCAATAATACAACTTCCATAAACCATGGGAAGAACCTGCCCCTGTCCCACGGCATTTGTTGGACCTCGATAAAGGTAAGACTCTCGATCTTCAAGGCGGGTTTCAGCAATTTGAGACTCTGGAGTCATCATTTGCCCCACCCCGGAAAGAGCAAGGCCCACACCTAATTTAAGACCAACCCCTGCAATCGTTGCTGCAAAGGCGGATCCCCCTCCTATCGCCGTACCACTAAAGGCAGCCCCAATTCCTCCAGCACCAACCCCCGCCGTTGCAATGGATGCCGCCACAAGAACAACCCCTGTCAGAACTTTACCTAAACCAGCCCTTTTAGCGCCTTGGACAAGGGGAACAAAATCGACACAGCATGAATCACGTTCCTGATTTCTGCATTTTTGGGCACCTACATCCCCATCCAGCCTCCAATGTAACTGTTCCAAATCACAAGCCTGCCCATTAAGAAGAATTTGCCAATCATGGGCTCTTAAATCTTCTGCTAATCCCTTAATCTGACGTAAAAGAAGACCTAGACCCTGAGAAATAGAAAAAACCTCAAGATCATAAATACCGTATGAAGACAAAGCTCCTTGAAATCTAACCTGCATAAATTAAAACCTTTTCCAGACGATTTTTCCAACGACTTAAAGGCTCAGCACAAGACAAACGTCCTTGCAAATGATGCAAAAAAGTGCCGTCCCCCAAATAGACCCCTGCATGATTAGGAACAGACGATAAAACTGAAAACAAAAAGACCGTTCCCACGTCAGCCTCTTTAAGAGAGGCTTCTTTAAACCCTGCCTCCTTAAAGTGATCTTGATAAAGATCCTCTCCTTTTTCCCACCAAGACTCAGCACGTGGAAAATCTTTAAGGCATATTCCCCTTTCTAAACGGTACCAATCTCGCAAAAGGGAATAACAGTCATGAATTCCATGAAGGAAAGAGCGCCCCAAAAGAGGTTTGGGTTCTAAAGCATCCCCCCAAGAGGCAAAAGAAGAACAAGAAAGACCATCTGTCGCAACAAGAACCCAAGGCACATTCGTATTGAGTTGTCCCTCCATATCTCTAACTGAAGGAACAAGCCCTGCCTGAAGATCCTCACAACGGCTTATGGGAACCCCTATTGCACCTGAAGCTTCCGCGACATAGGAAAAATTTGGTTCAACTGGATGAGAGTGAAAAACCGCATCTACTTTTTCAAATCGAGACCAGCGTTGGGGATCAATATAAAACCCCTCTTGAGGAAGAGGATAAAGATTTGGTGCAGGATAATACTTCCCTTGTGAAATAAAACCGCACGCTTCTTCAGGAAAGCGTTTTAATGCATCCTTTTCTAAAGCAGATCGAAGCTCTTCTGTGATCAGGTCTTGTTCTTTCATTTTTTTATTCCTTTTTCAGCTCTTTTTTCTAAATTTTATTTTTTGATCCTGAACATATTTCCTTCTTGATTAGTCTATGCGCGCGCCAGGAAATCCACCAAAAGGAAGATCCTTCCCAAAGCGTCTTTGACAATCTTCCACACGCTTACCGCAGCGATCAAGATGAGGGTCCGTCACCTTTTCCCCTTGTGTGGTATAACAAGCTTCCCCCGTATAAGGACAACTGCTGTTTTCATAGGAAAAAGACCGTTCTTGTACTGACCAATAGCGATAAGAAAAGGGGCAATAATCTCTTAAAATTCGTCGTGAGGGCAGTGAACTGTTTTCCCAATCAATCTTTGAAACCAGTTCCCAGGTGATCGATGTCGGGCCGTATTCAAGCACCGTATCAATCATGTAGGTTTCAAGCCCAAAGGCCTCCGATAACCCTTCTTCTTCCAAAAAAGTTGAAAAAGTTCGAATACGTTGAACAAACGCCCCTTGAAAATAATGACAACTTTCCAAAAGAGATAAAATCAAAGAATCTACCGTTCCCAAACGAAATTGGGGACGCATTCCTACTCCTTGCGTTGACCAGCTAAACCCCTCAGCTTCAAGAGGAACAGGGTGGTAAAGATCTCCTTTAAAAGAGACAGGTTTCTGACTATGCCCAGAAGCACTGGGCCCAGAAGTACCGGGCACAGAGGCGCTGGTTTGTGAAATAAAATGGTACACACCGCCGCCTTGTTCTTGGGCATCAAGTTTAAAAAGTTCAACGACAGCTGGGCTATGTGCTTGTTGGGCCAGCACAGAAGCGGATTTTTCCTCTCTCTTTTCCTTTGTCTTTTCTTCTAAAGAATTAGGATGTTCTTTATCGCTCATAGGTCGAAAACCTCCTCAATTTCAAAAGAGATCGTGTCATAAGAAGGGGCAACCCATTCCCGCTTATAAGACTGCTCCAACAGGCGGTAATTTTTCTTCCCTTGCGCATAAAACTGATAAGAAAATGCCCGACCATCCAGAACAGTTCGGGCAAAATCTTCTAATTCATCTGCTTGTTCTCTTGAAAGATAGGGCCAGCTTAAAACCCACTTTTCTTTAATATGATTGAGTCCTTGAGGACGACGCTGCGTATATCCGTCCCCAAAGCCCACAACATGAAGTTGTGTTTGAAATGTTTTGAGCGCCCCTAATCGAGGGGGAACAGGTGGATTAAAAATCAACATATTTTATACTTTCCGCAAAAAAAGAGAGCCCGACAAGCTCTCTTAAGAAAAGAATTTAAATTCTTTTTTTAGATAAAATAAAGAGATGTCCCTATTTTCCTACTTCATATAGCGATCAATAACGCCCCCCGGCCTCATTTGATGAAGAACGCGTTGATCAATAAGAGACTCAAGCTCTTGACGAATAGAGCGGCTAATCTTTTTTGATAAAAGGTTATTTTCTTCCAGCGTTCTTTTACTTTGAGAGCTTTCTGTGTTTTCTCGTCTCAAAGACTCTCCTGTATTTCGAGTTTCATTTTGAAATGTAATCGTAATGGGGGCATTAATTTCAACCTTGCCCCCTTGAAGAGATTGAACCGCCAGAGATTTCATGTCTGCGTTGCCTTCTGACAAGGCTCTGCTTCCTTGAGGGACGAAGCCCCCTGCCGAAAACCCAGGAACCCTTCCCTGATTAATTGCCGCTAATAAGGGCCCCCACTCCTTTGTTGCTTTGGCATTCACAACAAATTCTCCGTTGGATAGAAACGCTGGAATTTGATCTGCTGTAGGGCCTCCTGGACCTGAAATAAATCCCCCTGTTGCCGCACGAACAGCACCCCCTTGCGCAAAACCAAAAATCTTCCCAATTCCCCCAAGAAATCCCAAGCCCCCTTTTTCATTTGACCCAAAAAGATCAGATAAACCTGATTTAAAAAGCGACTGTCCAAAACTCTTAAAAGAGCGAGAGAAGCTTTCTAGCTCAAAACGCCCTTCTGTTAAAACAGTTGTAAAATGACTTAAAATATCTTGATCGAACCGCTTAAAGGCTTCCCCAAGACTGTCTATCCCTGCAGACAGTTTATTCGCCGAAGGTGTGGTTTCCTCTTCAAAGCGCCCCTTCCTCTGGCCTATCTCTTTTTTGCTTCCTTGTTCCGTAAAAGAAGATAAAAAACTTTGCCCCCCTTGAGAACGCAGAACAGACTGCCGAAGTTCCCCCTCTAAAGAGCGATTTAAACGCCCTACAAAACGATGAAACGTTTTTTCAAAGGCCTGTAGATCATTTTCAAGCATTCTCACCTTGTCCATACGATTCATCTCCTCACAAAAAAAGCCCTTTTCCTACATGGAAAAGAGCTTTAATTTTTTAAAACCTCAAGGCCCCAGATTCACGAAAAGTCTTTGTGCGAACCCGCCTCAAGTCGATGATAGAATTCTATGTCAAGAGCTTCAAAAAGGGAAGAAGGCGTTTAAAAGGCCTTTTCCGATCATTTTCTAAAATCCTTTAGAGTTTTAATTCTTCTAAGTGTTTTTTCATTCACACACTCTTCTCTTTAAAAAACTGATACAGAGACCCTGTTTGTGTTGGAGGGTCTGTTTTAAACTCCCTCTCCTTAGAAGAAGAGAGCGTCTCTAAACACGCGACCCAAAGCAGAAAGGAAAGATCCCAAAAGGCGCCCTCTGTCAATCCAAAATGCACAAGTCCGATCAATTTCCAATCCTGCCAAGGAAAGGGCTTCAACCAAACTTGCTCCGTTACTTTTTTTCGCTTTCTTTAACCTCTTGTATTTCTTCAACATCCTGTTTTTCTTGTTTCAATTCTGTCGCTGGAAACAGTTTCTCAAAAATCTTCCCAATTACTTCTAGAAAAGAAGACAAGGTCTCAGGAGAGGCCTCATCTACCCTTCTCTGTGCTTCTTTTTCAGGAATACCCGCCCGTTCCAGCAAGACGCACCCTGCATCTAAAAGCTGATTTAACGAAAAAGCCCCTGTCTGGGAAAAGGTTGACAACTGCACTAAATTAACTGCTCCAAAGGCTTCACACAAATCTGCAATTAAACGATTTGTTATCCGTAATGACAGTTTTTCTTCTTCGAAAAGATAGGTAAGTTTGTCTTGTCGAGCACTCATTTTTATTCCTTCTTGATTTAATTTCCGACAGTATCGCAGCTTTCTATGTCCGTATTCTCTGTTTTTATAGGAGCATCAGGGATTCCTGATAAATCTTTTGGAAGCCTTGATGTTTGATCTTGATTCAAAATAACCTTCACAACAGGATTGATTTTAGAAAGAGGAAGCGCCTCTTGTTCCACTTTTACTTTGCCAT
Organism: Mopalia swanii; assembly: GCA_030265315.1. NCBI lineage: Eukaryota > Metazoa > Mollusca > Polyplacophora > Chitonida > Mopaliidae > Mopalia > Mopalia swanii. The sequence continues at coordinate 51,902 of JARDVA010478405.1, read as the reverse complement.
ATCCTCTATCTAATAAAGCAATGGCGGCAGAGACTTTCGCTGAAGCACTGGCCTCTTTCATCTGAATAATTTCTGCCAAAGCTTGAACAGCTATTTCCGTATGCTTACGTGCCAAGGTGCGTACTTTGTTCGTGCGACCCATTTTCTTCTCCCTGCATCTTGGACATTCTTTGTCTTAGTTCAATGATCCAGCCCTTCTATCTGTGGCCCTTCTATCTGTGACCATGAAAAGACTGAAGATGGTCCCCTTGAGGGAAAAGGCGTACGCCACGCCATCCAGGTTTACGCTCTAACACTCCAAAATATTGCAGTTTAAGAAGCATCGCTTGAATCTGTGCCCGTGATTTAATTTTTAAATGATCCATCATTTCTTGTTGAGTAGGCGCGTATCCACGCTCTCCCACATAAACACAGATAAAGTCATAAAGTTCTTTTTGACGTGGTGTCATTTTGTTTCTCCTTCGAAAAAAATAATAATATGATCCAACCCCTTTAAAATATAGGGCAGATCTTGGGGTACATAACGCTCTAAAAGCACAAGACCTGTTGTTGCACGTAAGACAGAAGAACCACTTTTCTTAAGAGACCGTAAAAGAGTCTGCAATTTTTCAAAAGCACTCCTTTGAGAGATTGCAACATCTCCGACGCACCCTCCTGAGACAGGTTCTTCCCAAGTCATTTTGGTGTATCCCACCCGAAACGCATGATAATAAAGATCTTGCATACGCTCAGCCGCCTCAAGCTGTTCATGTGTTATCCTTCCCCACCATAGAAGCTTTTCTAAGACAGAGCAGGATGAAGTCATTTCAGAATCTTCATCCTTGTGACTCTTAAAGTTTTGGGGAAGATTCTTATCTTGATCTGTTTGTTGATTTGTAAGTGGAGAAGGCATAAGTTCTTCTTCATTCTTATGCCAATTTTTCTTATTTTTCTTATCACTAAGAGCCATTATAAAGCCTCATCTCACTATGTTTGTTCTTGCTTTGTTCTACCTTAAAAAGAAAGAAAATACAATTCAACAATAAATTGAGAAGAAATGTCTAAACACTCTAAACGGACCTTAATAGATCCTCTGTAGATTCGAATTTTATAGGGAAAATGCCTTGTATAACTCATTGAAACAGATCTTAAAAGAATCTTCCTTGTCTTTAATTTTTTAATTAATTTATATACTAATATTGCACTAAATTAGATTCCTTCGCCCTTCTTATAAGGCTCGAAAATTTTCTGATATAAAACGACATCAATAAAACGATCAAATTTATAACCAACTTCTTCTAATCGGCCAGAAAATTTGTATCCTAATTTTTCATGGAGACGACAGGAGGCATTATCCTGAATTTCTTGCCCTTTTTCCACGCCAATCAAAGACAGTAAACTGCTTGCCCCAGCTTTTTGAACAGCTTGTTCTAAAACTCTAAACAGCTTTTCACCCAACCTCCTTCCCAAGGCAGAAGAAGAAAGATAGATCGTTGCTTCCCAGCTTTGGGCATAAGCAGGCTTATCACGAAAAGAAGAAGCATAACAAAACCCAAGAATAGAAACTTCTTGTGTACTCTCTTGGATTTCCTCAAGAACAAAAAAAGGGTAACCTTGTTGAAGAAGTTTTTCACCCTTCAAGCGCCAAGCCTCACAAGAAAGGCCTTCATGATCAAAGGTTACGATTGCTTCTTTTGCCCAATAGGCATAAATTTTGGCAATCTCTTTATAGTCTTGTGATTGAACCTGACGTATTTTAAGCATATAACCTCTCTTAAACTTTAGCTTCCTTCTGTATTTTTTGTCTTCTTATCCAAGAAATCAAGCTTCATTTTCTTAAGACTTGGCACACCCTACCCTTATGTCATCTCCTCACTCAAAAGCAACCATCCACTTAAGAAATCAGGGAACAGAACCGAATCTTATACTCTAAGGGCTTTTCTTTCATTTGAAAGAATCGTATGAATAGGTGAATAGAATAAGCTCTTTCTCGTCCCAAAACCTGCCTTATATGGAGAAGTTCTTATGCAGATTCGCACAGCTTTTACTTTTGACGATGTTTTGCTTCAACCCGCAGAATCATCTGTTCTTCCGACTCAAGTTTCAACTCGAACTGTCCTAACACCGGACATTTCTTTGGAGATTCCTTTGCTTTCTTCAGCAATGGACACTGTCACAGAACACCGCATGGCAATTGCGATTGCCCAGATGGGTGGCCTTGGCATCATTCATAAAAACCTAAGCATTGAACAGCAAGCCGAAGAAGTTCGTAAAGTAAAACGATTCGAATCGGGAATGGTTGTTGATCCAAAGACGCTTCACCCTGATCAAACCCTTGCCCAAGCCCTTAATCTAATGGATCAAAACTCTATTTCATCCATTCCAATTGTTGAAAGAAATACCAAAAAGTTAGTTGGAATCTTAACCAATAGAGATGTTCGTTTTGCTTCAGACCTGACACAACCCTTGAATGAGCTGATGACAAAAGAAGGCTTAGTCACAGTTCAAGCTGACATTACCGAAGACGAAGCCAAACGACTTCTTCATCGCCACCGTGTTGAAAAATTGCTTGTTGTGAATGATACACATCAGTGTATCGGCCTTATTACGGTTCGAGATATTGAAAAATCAAAAGCTTTCCCCAATGCCTCCAAAGATAAAAATGCTAGACTTCTTGTCGGTGCAGCAACTGGAATCGGGGATGCAGGGTTTGAACGCAGCCAAGAGCTTTTGAAAGCTGGTGTTGATGTTATTGTGATTGATACAGCACACGGCCATTCCAAAGGGGTGATTGAAGCTGTTCGTAAGCTTCGCAGCGTTTCTTCTATTCCTATTATTGCAGGAAATGTCGCAACTAAAGAGGCCACAGAAGCATTGGCCGATGCAGGGGCCAACCTCATCAAAGTTGGAATTGGGCCTGGATCAATCTGTACAACCCGTATTGTCGCAGGTGTGGGCGTTCCTCAATTAACAGCAATTCTTGACTGTGTTGAAGCGGCTCAAGCCAAAGGCGTTAAAATTATTGCCGATGGGGGTATTAAATACTCTGGCGACTTGGCAAAAGCTTTAGCAGCGGGGGCACATGCTGCAATGGTTGGTTCCCTTCTTGGGGGAACCGATGAAAGTCCTGGCGAGACGTTCCTTTATCAAGGACGTCCCTATAAATCATACAGAGGAATGGGGTCTTTAGGGGCCATGGCCCAAGGCTCTGCTGATCGTTATTTTCAACAAGATGTCAAAAATAACCTAAAACTTGTTCCTGAAGGAATTGAAGGCCGCGTCCCTTACAAAGGCCCTGCAGACCAAGTGATCCACCAACTTGTCGGGGGATTAAAGGCTTCTATGGGATATTTAGGCGCCCCAACACTTGAAGAAATGGTTCAACGTGCAACCTTTGTTCAAATCACCAATGCAGGACTTGCTGAAAGCCACGTCCATGATGTGTCTATTACACGAGAAGCTCCAAACTATGGAAAACGATAAAATGTCACTCCAGCCACAGACCACCCATCAAGATACAGCCCGTATTGCGATCTTAGATTTTGGCTCTCAGGTTACTCAGCTTATTGCTCGACGTCTTCGAGAGTTTGGCGTGTATTGTGAAATTTTCCCTTACAATAACGCTGACACAGTCTTAGAAAACTTCAAACCCGCAGGAATTATTCTCTCAGGTAGCCCTGCCTCCGTAACGGATGCAAATGCCCCTTCTATTCCAGATTGGGTCTTTCAAAGCACTTTACCCGTCCTAGGGATTTGCTATGGCCAGCAAGCCCTTGTCTCTCATACAGGAGGACGTGTTGAAAAAGGCGACCATCAAGAATTTGGATCTGCTGAAATTGAAATCACTGAGTCTTCGGCTTTATTTAAAGATCTTTGGACTGTTGGCGATAAGAAAACAGTCTGGATGTCACACGGCGACAAGGTTACAGCCCTCCCAGAAGACTTTAAGGTCATTGCACACTCTAAAGGCGCCCCTTTCGCAGCCATAGAGCATACAACGCGTCCCTATTACGGCGTTCAATTTCATCCTGAGGTCGTCCATACCCCGCAGGGAGAAGTCCTTTTAAAGAACTTCGCCTATCACATTTGCGGTTTAACAGGCAACTGGACGATGGCCTCTTTTAAAGATAAGGCACTGGAAAAGATTCGCGAACAAGTCGGCAATAAACGCGTCATTTGTGGCCTTTCCGGAGGGGTTGATTCTTCCGTTGCTGCTGCCCTTCTTCAGGAAGCAATTGGTGCACAGTTAACCTGTATTTTTGTTGACCATGGCCTTCTTCGTGCTGGAGAGCGTGAGCAAGTAGAGAAAATGTTTAAAACCCATTACGGCTCTATTTCTTTGGTGGTTAGAGAAGCCTCTGATCTGTTCCTCTCAAAACTTGACGGCGTCAGCGACCCTGAACGAAAACGAAAGATTATTGGTGAAACCTTTATCGATGTTTTTGAAGAGGAAGCAAACAAGCTGGGGGGGGCTGATTTTCTTGCCCAAGGAACCCTTTACCCTGATGTTATAGAATCCATTTCTGTGGTCGGAGACAGTTCTGTCACCATCAAATCTCACCATAATGTCGGGGGATTACCTGAACGTATGAATATGGACTTGGTTGAACCTTTACGAGAGCTTTTCAAAGATGAGGTTCGCTTGCTGGGTCTGGAACTCGGCCTTCCTGCGCATATGATTGGACGCCACCCGTTCCCTGGCCCTGGTTTAGCAATTCGAATTCCCGGTGCCATTTCAAAAGAAAAATGCGATATTCTACGTCAGGCCGATCAGATCTATTTGGAAGAAATTCGTACCGCAGGACTTTATGATTCAATCTGGCAAGCCTTTGCCGTTTTGTTACCGATTCGCACTGTTGGTGTGATGGGGGATGCACGGACCTATGACTATGTCTGTGGTCTTCGTGCAGTGACCTCTATTGATGGCATGACAGCGGATACCTACGAATTCGAAATTTCTTTCCTTAAGAAAGTCACAACACGCATTATTAACGAAGTCAGAGGTATTAACCGAGTGGTCTATGACTGCACCTCAAAACCCCCAGGAACCATTGAGTGGGAGTAAGGGCTGATCTAAACAGTATTTTATTAATCAGATTTTTTACATAAAGCGCATTGCGTTTTGTGAACTAGGTATTATTTTGCCCGTAAAAGACGTCCAATAGCTGACATTATCAGTCATGCAACCTTGCGACTCTCATAAATAAAAGACTCCGTCGTTAAATTAAGCATTTTGGAAAACAGTCTAATTAAACAAACCATTATTTAAAAAGCGAAAAATTTTATGAAAAAAATCTTTAAAAACCCAACGATAAAAATAGTTGCTATTGCTCTTTTTGCGTCTGTGCTCACTGGAAGTATCTTCTATGCCTTCATGAAAAAAGACTCTGTAACAGAGTCTTTTGAGTCAAAAATGCGAAATGTAACTGAAAAATCTTTGGCTAAATTAGCCGAAAATACTAGTCAAAAAATACCCCTGAAAATAGATGACAACACCACCTTAACGAGCGTTCTAGCAACAGAAAATAAGATAACTTACTTCTATGCACTTAATCACGATAAGTCAGAAATGGATATGGAATTTTTCAACCAAAATATGCGAAGATTAACCACAACCAATATCTGTAAAGATTTTTCCAGCAGAAACCTATTAGATAAAGGGGCGCTAATGAGCTATTCTTTCTCAGATAAAAATGATCAATTTCTTAGTATCTTTACTGTTCGTAAAAGTGTTTGCAAATCATTATAGATACCAAGACTGCTACCGATGTTCGATTAACACTCTTCCAACTTTGATCCAAACGATTTAAGTAAATACAGTTGAGAGAGTTCCCTCTCTGGGTACTCACAGCATGTAGGAATTGGGAATCGTATCAGGAGATAAATAAAAAAGGAGCCTGTTTCAGGCTCCTTTTTTTGTCCGGTGGAAGAAAAAATCCCTCCAAACCTTCAGGCTTAGGCTATTTTTGGACCTTTTTGATCTCAATAGACCATTCAGGGCCAGAGCCAATCTTATTGGTTTTCGCAAAATTATCCATATTAAGCGCCAGAGACACGTCCAGCAAGCTATTGATGTACACCAAAGGCGAACTCTCCTCAACCGCGCCAAACGTCTCCATATAAGGAACCTCAGCTTCATAGATCACTTGATCTCCTTGAGAAATGGTTACTGAAAAGACATCTGAAAACTCAGGCTCGATCTTATAAAACAAAGAACGGCTGATATTTGTCCAAACATTTCCATACTGAGGATCTAAAATAGGAATCGTTCCCTTAATGATTGAATTTTCTTCATCAAAAGACGCTTCTTGATATGCAATTTTATCAATACCTTCTTGGATCTTTCCAACTTCTTCAAAAGAAATCACACCTGCGGCCAAACGCGCGCCTGTATACGAATAAACATCACGTCCGTGGAACGTATAAGACTGGGTCGAATCCTTACGGCGATTAACAGCTTCATCAATTTCACGGACTTCAGCGATCCCTACAGTTGCTTCAACCAGTGTAAGGGTCCCATTGTCAGGTGTGACAATGTAGTGCCCTGAATTTGTCTTCGCAACGACAGATTTACGCTCTGTCCCAACACCAGGATCAACAACAGAGACAAAAACCGTTCCTTTAGGCCAGTAAGAGATTGTTTGTTTGAGGCGGTAAGAGGCTTCCCAAATGTTATAAGTCGGAATTTCATGCGTCAAATCTGAAATTTTCAATTCAGGACTCACTTCCATGGCGACACCGTGCATGGCAGAAACAGCCCCGTCTTTAAGACCAAAGTCTGATTGATAAACAACAATCCCCGCGACAGTATTTGAACTTTGTTCTGTCTGTTCCGCACTTTCTTGCGCCATGCCCTGCTTGGCTGTTCCAAATAAAGCAACGGCAACAGAAAGTGTTAAAGGTAGAAAGAGTGATTTTGTAAGTCTTTTCTTAAACAAGATTTTTCTCCTGATTTATAAATTTCGTTTATTTTTAAAAATAAACATAAAAAAAGCCCCATGAGCAAAACTCATGAGGCTTTTTCCACTGTTGGTAAGATTCTTAGAAAGAATCCTTTCCGCCAGTAATAGTTGTTGTATCAACAATAACTTCTTTAATTTCTTCTACAACTGGAGCTTTTTTAGAACAAGCTGAGAATGCAACAGCCGACAAAGCTGCTAAAACAATAAGAACTTTTTTCATCATGAAATCCTTTTTCAATACATCTTAAGAGATGTTCGAGATTTAGCGAATAAAAGAATGTATTGCAACACCTTAATTACAAAAACATGCATTTTATTCCTTTTTTGACCCAAAAAACACATTCTTACCCCTTTATTTTATCATGGGTACATACATCTCAAACCTCTTACCGCTTAAAAAGATTCCCTCACCTCTTTCCCAGAAACACAAACAAATTCATCGTTTTACAGAAAGAGTAGAATAGAGTAATATTTTAAAATAACTCCTTAATTTATGAATTTCTTCTTTTTTCTCAGGCGAAGAGGCACCTATGGCATTAAAGCAACTCAAACGCAAAAATATTACACCCCCTTCTTTTAGAATCTCTAAACAACCCAAAAAACAGATTTTCGACCTTTCTTCCCATAAACGTGCCGCAGAAGCCCTATTTCTAGGACTTTCATTAAACAAGCCCAATTTTCACGTCTTCGTTCTGGGAAATTCTCGCCAAGGACGCCTTACAGCCTCCTGTGCCTTTATCCGAGACTACTTTGAAACTGCGGAGAACTCTGTTCTTCTCGACTGGGCAGAAAAACGAAAAGACTGGCTTTACCTTCCAAATTTTGAGACTTCTTATGCCCCTTTAGCTTTTTGTGTTCCTGCAGGAGAAGGAAAACGCCTACAAAAAGCGATTCGCACCTTCCTTGAAAATACACTCCGTGATCTTCAAATCACTTTTTCAAAGAAATCTTTCAAAGATCAACTGCGTGATATTCGAGAAAAAGCCTCTGAAAAAGCAGACAATGCATTTTCAGAGGCTGAAATGCTCGCAGAAAAATTTGACCTCATAATTACCCAAAATGAAACAGGTTTTGCTATTTTACCTGATTCTTCTGTTGAAGCCCCCTCTCAAACACCTTCTGAAAAAGACTTAAAGCAGATTCGCAATGCATTAGAAGAAGCCATACACCTGAGCGAACAGGCCAACGAGGAGCAAGAGCAAAAAAGCCATGGATTTTTGCAGTCTTTAGCAAAGCGTACTGTTTCAACAAACTGGCTTTCTCTTCTAAAAACACTCCCTATTGAAGTTGAAATTCAAAATTGGGCAAAGGACCTAAAAGCAGATATTCTTGAAAACTTAGAGGATTTTGTCCAAGGAGAACGAATCTACCCTTTAAATCTGCTTGTTGCGAATAAGAAAAAAGGGCCTCCGCCCATCTTTATCGAGAACACCCCAAGTTATGAACGTCTTTTTGGAACGATTCGCTACGAACAATCAGAAAAAGGACTCCAGACCTCACCCGCTTTGATCCAAGCAGGTGCCCTTCACCGCGCCAATGGGGGGATTCTTATTCTACGCGCAGATATGATCGCCAGAGACTCCAAAACATGGCATGCTTTAAAACAAGCCTTAAGGGATAGAGAGATTCGTATTGAAGAATTTCACCGTGAAGGCACAATTCCAATGGCAACAGCCCCAACGCCTGAGCCTATTCCTTTGGATATTAAAATTATTCTCATTGGATCCCCTTCATTATACCAAGCTTTATACGATATGGATCCAGACTTTCGATCTTTTTTCAAAATCAAAGCAGATATAGATCAAGATATGGAAGCTTCTGCTCAAAACATAGGTATTTTACAAAACCTTTTCAAAGAGCATTACCATCTGGAAGAAAAAGCCTTCCTGTATCTTCTTGGCTACTTAAGTCGTTGGGCAAATCATCGAGAGCGCCTCTCCGCCTTATACGAAGCGGCTTTTGATCTTTTAGAAGAAGCCTATCTGCACAGCCCCAGCACAAAAATCAAACAAGAAGCCCTTGAAAAGGCCTTGGAAGACCGACGACGCAGAAATAGTGGCCTAGAAGACCGCCTCCTAAAGAATTTCAATGAAGGTCTGGTACACATTGACACACAGAAAACAAAAATTGGCCAAATCAATGGACTGACGGTCCTTTCAACTGGCGATCACAGTTTTGGGCTACCCTCACGTATTACAGCGCGAACCTTTGCCAGCGCACAAGGCATCATCAACATTGAATGTCTAACGGAAATGAGCGGCCCGATTCAACAGAAAGGCGTTCTTATTCTTGAAGGGTACCTTCGCGGGCGTTTCACCAAAGGAAAAGAGCTCGCCTTAGGGGCTTCCTTAACTTTTGAGCAAAATTACAACCTTATAGAAGGTGATTCGGCTTCTATGGCTGAATTATGCGCCATTCTTTCTTCTTTAGCCGATCTTCCTTTAAAGCAAGCTTACGCCATTACAGGATCTGTAGATCAATACGGCAATGCCCAAGCTGTTGGCGGCATCAATCATAAAATTGAAGGATTCTATCACATCTGTAAAGCCGAAGGCCTTACAGGACAACAAGGCGTTCTTATTCCAAAGGTAAATGAAAAGAATATTATTCTGCATCAAGATGTTTGTAATGCGGTTGAAGAAGGCCTCTTTCATCTGTGGAGCTATGAAACCGTTGAAGAAGCTCTTTCAATTTTACTGGACACACCAAAAGCTCTTGAAACCTTAGATAAGCGCGTCAGAGAAAAATTAGACTCTTGGACAACATCATAAGTCACAGAATTCTAATCACAGGATTAAACGACCTAAAAAAGAGGGAGGCAACAATGTCCTTCCCCCCTTTATCTTAGGTCTTTATCTGCCTGTCTTATAGATATGATAGTCTAAGAGAGTTTCTCAGCGTCCCTCACAGCCCCTTTATCAGCAGAGGTTGCCAAAGAGGCCCAAGCCCGCAAAGCCGTAGAAACTTTACGAGGACGCTTCTTAACAGGTTTCCAGGCTTCTTTACCCTTTGCAACCATCGCTTTACGGCGTTCTTCAAAAACTTCAGGGCTAACTTTTGCCTGTAGAAGACGACGCGGAATATCAATTTCAATAATGTCTCCGTTTTCAACCAATCCAATCGTTCCCCCTTGCGCAGCTTCCGGAGAAATATGCCCAATGGACAAGCCAGAGGTTCCCCCTGAAAAACGCCCATCCGTCAACAATGCACAAGCTTTACCCAAATGCATTGATTTTAAATAAGAGGTGGGATACAGCATTTCTTGCATTCCGGGTCCTCCTTGTGGGCCTTCATAGCGGATAATAACAACATCCCCTTCTTTAATATCCCCCCCCAAAATTTCAGCAACGGCCTGTTCTTGGCTTTCACAAATATGCGCAGGTCCTGAAAAAACATGATTTTCCTTTTCAACACCTGCTGTTTTGACAATCGAACCACACTCAGCAATGTTTCCAAAAAGAACGGCTAAGCCCCCTTCTTTAGAATAGGCATGTTCAACAGATCGAATACATCCTTCTTTACGATCCAGATCCAAACTATCCCATTCATTAGACTGGCTAAAGGCCTGTTGGGTTTTTACACCCCCAGGCGCAGCGCTATAAAATTTGAGAACGTGTTCAGACTCTGTACGGCTGATAGACCATTCATCCAACATATGCTGAACTGTTTCACTGTGTACCGTAGGAAGAGAGGTGTTTAACAGTCCCCCCTTTGCCAATTCATCTAAAAGAGCAACAATCCCCCCCGCACGATGAACATCCTCCATATGATATTTATTCCCAGAAGGCGCGACCTGACTCAAATGAGGAACTTTTCGTGACAATCGATCGATACTTTCCAGCGTAAAATCAATCTCACCCTCTTGAGCCATGGCTAATAAGTGCAAAATCGTATTGGTTGACCCACCCATTGCAATATCAAGGGTCATCGCATTTTCAAAGGCCTCTACAGAGGCAATATTGCGAGGTAAGACAGAAGAGTCTCCCTCTAAATAGTAACGTTTCGCCAAATCAACAATTGTCCGCCCTGCACGTAAGAAAAGATCTTTACGGGCGCTATGCGTCGCCAAAACAGATCCATTTCCCGGAAGGGCCAAACCAATCGCTTCCGCCAAACAGTTCATTGAATTCGCTGTAAACATCCCAGAACAAGATCCACAGGTCGGACAGGCAGAGCGTTCAAAAGCTTCTACATCTTCATCTGAGCAGCTTGCATCTGCGGCTTTAACCATCGCATCAACCAGATCTGCTTTCACCAAAGACCCATCTTGCAGCTGAACTTTTCCAGCCTCCATAGGCCCCCCAGAAACAAATATCGCTGGAATGTTCAAACGCAAGGCCGCCATCAACATCCCTGGCGTAATCTTATCACAGTTGGAAATACAAATCATTGCATCCGCACAGTGGGCATTACACATATATTCCACAGAATCCGCAATAATATCACGACTTGGCAGCGAATAAAGCATGCCATCATGTCCCATGGCAATCCCATCATCAACAGCAATGGTATTAAATTCTTTGGCGATACCGCCTGTTTTTTCAATTTCACGCGCAACCATCTGTCCCAAATCTTTAAGATGGACATGCCCCGGTACAAACTGCGTAAAAGAATTTACAACGGCAATAATAGGCTTCCCAAAATCTTCTTCTTGAACACCTGTTGCGCGCCAAAGCGCACGTGCGCCAGCCATATTTCGACCATGTGTTGATGTTGCTGAACGAAAAGCTTGTTTCTTATGTGCCATTTTCTTGTCTCTCCTTTTTTGCAGCCCAAAGCTACATCCTTCTTACTATATAAGATCATTTCTGTTCTATATCAGATTTTTAAATTTTCTAAAGCCTGTTTTAAAGCGTTATGCAATTTATACTATGATGCTTACCAGCGCAGCCACGTTAAAACATAATCAGGGTATTGCTCCGCATGGTTTCCCTCAGCAGCAATGGTTCTCTCCAAAGCTTCTTTTCCCTGATAAAGTCCCGCCTCAACAGAGTCCCCCTGTGTTACAAGCGTTGTCCGGTGAACCCCTGAAGCAATCAAAACAGACCCCATCCCTTGCCTGTTCCCCCCTGGAATATCTGTTCTTAGGTTATCTCCAATCACACAGGCTTTGGAAGGATCATTCAACCCAATCTCTTTCAAAACTGTTTGATAGACAGATGGAAAAGGTTTCCCATGCCAAAAAACACGCCCTCCCTGCTGCTCATACCAAAGGGCAAAAGCCCCACAACAGACTAATTTTTCATCCCCCATATAAACAACTGTATCTGGATTTGCACAAATTAAAGGCAGGGAACGTGCCAATGCTTTTGTTAAATCTGGTAAAACAAGATCTAAACTTTCACCCTTTTCTAAGCTTGCAGACACAAGAACCATATCGGCCTCTTCTACAGAGGATACGCGCTCATACCCCAAGTCCTGATATAAACTTTGATGAATCTGGCTGCCTAAATGAAAGATCTTTCGCCCAAAGTCCCTATATCTTTGCTGAGGTTGATCAGAATGGTTGCCTGTCGCTTCGACACTTTGAAAGCCATCACGACAATCTTCCCCTGAAGAATGAAGAAAATCATACTCTTCGGGGGAAATTCCTTTGGGAAGAAGAGACTGCTTCACCAACTCAGTTGGACGCGGTGCATTGGTCAGTAAAACCGTCTTTTTACCCTGTGCACGAAGGTGCTTAAGAACCTCCGATGCCGCTGGAAAGACATTATATCCATTATGCATAACGCCCCAAAGATCAATAATAAACGCGTCATAGGAAGAGGCGACTTCAGACAATCCTCCAATCAATTTCGCAGGCTTTTTACCAGTCTTGATTGTTTCCATATCGATCTGATCCTTTAATCTTTTTGTGACATACTCTAATAAATGCCAAGAGAATATTCTCCTCCCTTTTTTAAGCGAAGATCACTCATGACGCAAGACTAGACGGTTTTAAGCATCTTATCCCCCTCAAGTATCCTGCCCCCTAAGTATCCTGTCCTATAGCTTGAGAAATATGCGTAAACCCATCCGCCTCTAAAAGAGCAGGTAAACCTTCAACAATATCTTTAACCAAACCTGGCCCTTGATAAACAAGACCTGAATAAATTTGAACCAGAGACGCCCCTGCTTTGATTTTTGCATAGGCACTTTGGGCTGAATCAATGCCCCCCACCCCAATCAGTGGAATCTTGCCCTGCGTATAGGAATGGAAACGGCGTAAACACTCTGTTGAAAGATCAAACAAAGGACGTCCCGACAGCCCCCCTATTTCCCCGCTTAAAGCGCTTTGAAGAGGCTGCTGTAAAGAAGAGGTTTCCCCTTCTTTAGGTACAGGCCCGCGTGCAAGAGTTGTATTGGAAATAAGCAAACCATCAATAGATTCACTTAAGACAACCTCTGCAATTTCTTGTTCTTGAGTTAAACTTAGATCAGGAGCAAGTTTCACAAGGATAGGAGGCACTTGCCTTAACCCCGCCCCTGTTTCTTCCATCTGTGCCGCTGTTTCCTGTACAGCTTCACGCACAGCTTGAAACAAAGGGGCCAACTTATCAGGATCTTGCTCTTGTCGTAAACCGGGCGTGTTCGGAGAGGATATATTAATAACAAGGTAATCAGCGTAAGGTGTGAAAGTACGCGCCCCTGCACAGTAATCTTCGACGGCAAAAGACGTTTCTTTATTCTTTCCCAGATTGATCCCCAAAAGGCCTAATGTTTTATCCCGCCTAGGTATTTTATCCTGTCTGTATTGCTTGGCTTGCCAAGAAGACACGCGCGCGTGAACGCGCTCCATACCTTCAGAATTAAAACCATAGCGATTAATAACAGCTTCATCCTCCAACAAACGAAAAACACGCGGTTTAGGATTTCCTAATTGAGGTTTGGGAGTCACAGATCCAATCTCTACCGAAGAAAATCCCAACTGGTGTAAAGAAGAGATTGCACTTGCATTTTTATCATACCCTGCAGCCAGCCCTAAAGGATGGGGAAAGTCCAACCCCAAAAGCCTTTGAGATACAGAAGGATCATAAGAAACAGCATAACGCCCAAGAAGCCCTAAAGTTCCTCCCAGACGTAAAGCCTTTAAAGAAACGTGATGTGCTGATTCTGCTGGTAAACAGTGCAAAGCACGTAGAACAAAAGGCTTGTTCATTTCTTTCCCTCTCTATTGGTCTTTTGGGTCTTTGGCATTTGGGGGACAAAAGCCCCCATACAAAACTCTAAGCAGATAATATCCAAACCGCCTTCACCTTAAGCTGAACGCACCTTCTGAGCTTTATCTCCCGACTCAACCAGAGGATGCTCTAAACGCCCTTTCATTTCTTTGGGAACGACATGAACAAAATGAGCCTTTTCCTGATCCCAGTTATGCAGCAAAGACTGCGCAAACAAAGATCCCGTTTCTTTGGCATGCTCTTCAATCAGAGTCCTAAGTTTATTATCCCAGAATGACGTTTGAATAGAATATAAATCAACCGATTCCAAGTTCACCATTTGGCGAATTTTTTCTTCAGGACAATAAAGAAAGGCGTTCCCCCCTGTCATGCCTGCGCCAAAATTCTCTCCAATCTCTCCTAAGATAACAGCTGTACCGCCTGTCATATATTCACACCCATTCGCACCACATCCTTCAACAACGACAGAAACACCTGAATTACGAACAGCAAAGCGCTCTCCTGCACGTCCAGCCGCAAACAGCTTTCCTGAGGTTGCCCCATACAGAACTGTATTTCCTATGATTGAGTTATCTTGAGTTTTAAGCGTACTTGAGACTCGAGGACGAACAACAATTGTTGCACCTGAAAGACCTTTACCCACATAATCATTTGCATCGCCATAGACTTGTAATTTCAAACCTTTGACCGCAAATGCCCCTAACGACTGACCAGCTGATCCTTTCAGCTTAATGGTCACATGTCCTTCTTGAAGACCTTCTGGCCCAAATTGGCGGACAATCTTCGAAGAAAGAGCAGTACCCACTGTTCGATCTGTATTTTCAATCGCATACTCAAGCTGCATCTTTTCTCCATCACGGAATAAAGGTGCGGCATCTTCAATAATCTGCGCATCTTTTGTCGGGGGAACCGGCGAACGATAAGGACGCTGAACGCTCTGTTGGTGCGAGTCACCTTTTGCTTCATCTTCTCTATCTGCATAAGCTTGCGCTAAGATAGGATTAAGATCTAAAGAATCAAGGGCTCTGTTTCCTCTGGAAACCTGATACAACAAATCGGTTCGCCCAATAATATCTTCAAGTGTCACGGCACCAAGGCTGGCTAAAATTTCACGAACCTCCTCAGCAAGGAAAGAAAAGAGGTTAATGACTTTTTCAGGTGTCCCGCCAAAACGTTTACGCAATGCCTCATCCTGCGTACAAATTCCTACAGGACAGGTATTTGAATGACATTGACGAACCATCAAACATCCCATCGCAACCAGAGATGCCGTTCCAATTCCAAATTCTTCAGCGCCTAAAAGAGCCCCAATAACAATATCTCGTCCTGTACGTAATCCCCCGTCCACACGCAAGGTCACTTGATCACGCAAATGATTCAACGACAGTGCCTGATGAACTTCGCTTAATCCTAGCTCCCAAGGAAGGCCTGCATATTTTACAGAATTCTGAGGACTAGCCCCCGTTCCACCATTGCTTGAAGAAACCAGAATGACATCTGCTTTTGCTTTGGCCACTCCAGCGGCAATTGTCCCAATCCCTGCACGCGAAACAAGTTTGACACAAACACGTGCCACAGGATTAATTTGTTTCAAATCATAAATAAGCTGCGCCAAATCCTCAATTGAGTAGATGTCATGATGCGGAGGAGGTGAAATTAACGTCACTCCCGGTGTTGAATGTCGCAAGCGTGCGATTGTTTCTGTCACCTTAAAACCAGGTAACTGCCCCCCTTCACCAGGTTTTGCGCCTTGCGCCACCTTAATTTCAATTTCCGTGCACTCATTAAGATAGCTTGCTGTAACACCAAAACGTCCAGAAGCAACTTGCTTAATCGCAGAATTCCAATTGTCTCCATTTGCATCTGCGTGATAGCGTTCAGGGATTTCCCCCCCTTCACCAGAAACAGATTTCGCCCCAATTCGATTCATCGCAACATTTAAAGTCCCATGCGCTTCCTCGCTAAGAGCCCCCAAAGACATGCCCGGTGTTAAAAAACGCTTACGCAGCTGGGTAATGGATTCAACTTTATCCAAATTCTTTTCTTCTGTTTGCGCTCTATTAAAATCAAGAAGGTCACGTAAGAAAATAGGATCTTGGTCGTTACAAAGCTTACTATATTCCCTAAATAAACGATAAGAATCCGTCCCTACAGCACTTTGCAAAAGATGCATCAATTTGGCTTCCCATGCATGACGTTCCCCTTGTGAACGCTGAACAAAAAACCCACCTACAGGCAAAGAAACAAGCTTGTCTGTTCCCTCTTTAGCCCAATCTTCTGGCCAAGCGTGTTCATGCTGTTGAACAACTTTTTGATGAATGCCATAAAGTCCAATGCCTGAAATCCGACTTGGAACCCCAGGGAAAAACTGCGAAACCAATCGCCGCGATAAGCCTATCGCTTCAAAATTCCCTCCTCCACGATAGGAAGCAACAACAGAAATCCCCATCTTGGACATAATTTTAAGAAGTCCCTGCTCAACAGACTCTTTATAATTCAAGATCACATCCGAACAAGATAAGGATTCAAACAGCCCTCTCTCATGACGTGAAATTAAGGCCTCTTCAGTCAAGTAAGCATTTACAACCGTTGCTCCCAAACCGATCAGAACAGCAAAGTAGTGAACATCCAAACACTCCCCTGAACGCACAATAAGAGAGGTAAATGTTCTTAATTTTTCACGGCGCAAATGCGAATGAACAGCCCCCGTTGCCAAAATCATAGGGATCGCACAACGTTCCCCCCCCATGGCTTCATCTGTCAGCACCAAATGGGCAGCCCCACGACGAACCGCCCCTGCGGCTTCCTGTTGAATACGTGCCAACGCCTCAGAGAGACTTTCTTCCCCCGTATCTTCATACGTACAGTCCAAGACAAACTTGTTCCCTTCAATAGACTGTTCCAAAGACACATAATCGGCATTTGTTAAAACGGGCGAAGCCAACTCAACAATTCGACATTGTTCACTTGATTCTTGAAGAATATTACCAATATTGCGCAAACGTGTTGTAAGATCCATGACCCGCGATTCACGCAAAGAATCAATAGGCGGATTTGTGACTTGTGAAAAGTTTTGCCTAAAATAGTGATGTAAAGGGCGATAGCGATCACTTAAAACAGCGGTTGGCGTATCATCCCCCATAGAGGCCAAAGCTTCTTTCCCAAATAACCCCATAGGATGAAGGATAAGCTCCATATCTTCCATAGACAACCCATAGCTGAGTTGACGACGCTTCAATTCTTCGGGACTGTAGGAAAGAGTATTTTGCTCCTGCTCACAGGCTGTTTTCTTTTCAACATTTTTAAGCCACTCTCCGTAAGGGTGGCCTTTTGCAAGCTTTTCTTTAAGATCTGAACTAAAATAAAGTTTCTGCTCTGCAAAGTTAATCCCTAGCATTTCCCCAGGCCCTAAACGACCTTTCTTAGCGACAATATCTTCATTAACGACAACGACCCCTGTCTCAGATCCTGCAATAAGCAGCCCATCCTTTGTCAAGGTATAACGTAAAGGCCGTAAACCATTGCGGTCCATCCCACACAAAGCCCAATCACCCGCAGCCATACACAAAGCCGCTGGCCCATCCCAAGGTGCCATAATAATAGAGGTATAGCCGTAAAAATCTTTCACATTTTGAGAAAGCGATTCATTATTATGCCAAGCCTCTGGAACCAAAAAAGACTTTGCCAGAGGAAGAGACTTCCCTGACGTGACAAGCAATTCCATCACAGCATCAAGGGCTGCAGAATCAGAAAGACCCGGCGTTAACACAGGTTTTATCTTTTCAATATCATCGCCAAAGGGCGCCCCCTCCAGTAAGGTTTCATAGGCCTCAACCCAAGCAACATTGCCTTTAAGCGTATTGATTTCTCCGTTATGTGCCAACACGCGAAAAGGCTGTGCTAAAGACCAGGTTGGAAAGGTATTTGTGGAATACCGCTGATGATAAACAGCAAAGTGAGAAATAAAATCTTCACTTTCCAGATCTGGGTAAAATTTTGCTAAATCTTCCGCTAAAAACATCCCTTTGTAGATCACAGATTCTGAAGAAAGCGAACAAATATAGAAATTTTGAATTTGACGTTGAATGACCAAATTCTCAATTGATTTCCTAATAATATAAAGATCCAGCTCCAATTCTTGAGAAGATTGTCCTGCTTTGCCTGAAATCATAATTTGTTCAATCTCAGGGCGGAAGAAAGCAGCCTTTTCCCCTAGAACCGACACATCAATAGGCACCCGACGCCACCCATAAATCCGATAACCTTTTTGCAAAATTTGCTCTTCAACAATAACCCGACACTGTTCCTGATCTTGCGCTGAGTTTCGGGGTAAAAACAACATCCCCACAGCCAATCTTAAAGAAGAATCTGCCTTTTGCCCTTGGCGTTCCACTTGACGATCAAAAAAAGCACGGGGTAAAGACAAGCGGATACCCGCGCCATCGCCTGTACGCCCATCTGCGTCAACCGCCCCACGGTGCCATAAAGATTTTAAAGCCTCAATTCCAGATTCAACAACTCTGCGCGAAGGTTTTCCACTTACATCGGCAACCAACCCAACGCCACAAGCGTCTTTTTCATCTGCTTTAGAATACAAACCAACCTTATCAAGGCGATCTTGTTCTTCAAGTTGTCGTTTAAATCTGTTGTTTTGCTCTAATGTCATATCTCTTCTGCCTTTATTTTCTATATTCTAACTTTTGGAAGAGGCGCTCTTCAAAGCGTTCTCATCCATAAAATCGCTTGATGTCCTAAGCCCTTGCAGCAGAGGAACTAAACTGATCTTTTTTCTCTTGAGAAACAGATCCTTCATCCAAAAGACGCTTCGCTAAAAAGGTCGCCGCTTCTTGTCCATCTTTGATTGCCCAAACCGCCAAAGATGCGCCTCGAACAATATCGCCCGCTGCAAAAACATTTGGCACGGCTGTTTCCATATTCTTATCGATTGCCAAAGTTCCAAAACGAGAGACTTTCAGGTCTGAACAGTCAAAAACTTCTGGTAAATCTTCAGGATCAAAACCCAAGGCCTCAATCACAAAATCTGCCTTTAAGGAATAAGTCCCTCCCTCAATCGGAATGGGGGACTGACGTCCTGTTGAGTCAGGAGGCCCAAGCTTCATACGCTGAACATTAATTCCTTTATCAGCGGTTTCTGCATTTTGTGTATCCAAAGCAGCCAACCATTCAAAAATCGCGCCCTCTTCCTCTGCATTAATCACTTCTCTTGCAGAACCAGGCATATTTTTACGATCACGACGATACAAACAAACCGCTTCTTTGGCACCTTGACGCACCGCCGTACGCAGACAATCCATCGCTGTATCGCCCCCACCAATCACAACAACATTTTTACCCGACACATCGAAAGGGGAGGTAAACGCCTCGCTCTCTTTTCCTGATGCAAGTTGCGAAAATCCTTCTCTGTTTGACGCGACAAGATAATCCAGCGCAGCAACCACCTGAATCTCCTCTTGATTCAAAACAGCCTTCTGCTGTCCCCAATCAAGCTTCTTTGCTTTATAAACACCCGTTGCAATCAACAAAGCATCATGCTGTTTTCTAAGATCTTCAAACGCATGCGTTTGGCCAACATCACAGTTCAAAACAAATTGAACGCCTGACTCTTTAAGCTGTTGGACACGGCGCAATACAACTGATTTTTCAAGCTTAAATTCAGGAATACCATAGCTCAATAACCCGCCAGCTTCTTCATAACGATCATAGATTGTGACCTGAATGCCGGCCTCTCGCAATCGAAAAGCAGCCCCAAGCCCAGCAGGACCTGCCCCAATAATACCAACCGACTTCTTAAATTCTTGGGACGGAACGATCGGACGTACCCACCCATTTGCCCAAGCTGTTTCACTGATATGACTCTCTAAGCTGCCAATTGTTACAGCCCCGTGCCCGCCCTGTTCAATGACGCAAGCGCCTTCACACAAACGATCTTGGGGACAAATACGTCCGCAAATCTCTGGCAATGAATTGGTCGAAAAAGACAGATTATACGCTTCTTCCATACGCCCTGCCTGAGAAAGCATAAGCCAATCTGGAATCGCATTCCCCAAAGGGCAGCCGGTTTGACAAAAGGGTACACCACACTGTGAACACCGAGACGCCTGCTCTTGCGCAACCTTAGTCTGAAAAGGCGCATAGATCTCTTTAAAAGAATGTTTTCGATCTTCTGGCGCAGCTTTAACAGGTCTTGCTTGAGAGCGGTTGATGAATTGTAACATTTTACTTGACATAAAAGCCTCTGTCTCTGATGTAATCACTTTGATAGTTTGAATTTCAATATCCTGCTAGATCCTGCTAGGACGACCTACAGTATGGAAATAAAACACCTCCAGAGTCAAGACAAACCTTCATTTTAAGTCAGCAATCATGACATTTAAAGTAAAAAAGCTCTAGAAACAGCCTTAACCTATCCACTTCTTAGATATAAAAGGTCATATTATATGACATAATAATCTTCTTTTTCTTTTCTCTATTCTGACTATGATACCTAATTTTAAGACGACTCCTTGACTCATACTCCTTAATAAACTTATTTTGGGTGCTCTTTAGGCGCTTAAATTTTTGCAGGATTTCTTTAAATGCCCCTCCTCATTTACCTCCTTCTTTTAGCTTTAATACAAGGTATTACAGAGTTTCTACCAATCTCATCTTCTGGGCATCTTCTTTTACTTGATCGCATTATGCCTTTGTCGCCAGACACCTTTTCATCTGCAACAGGCTCTCAAGAAGAAATTAAGCTTTTCCTTGATATTTCTGTTCACCTTGGAACTTTAACTGCTGTTTTAGTTTACAGTCACAAAGATCTGAGTGTTCTTATTCGTGGGTTGGGTGATCTTTTAAATCGAAAGAAAACCCAAAGTGCAAAGCTTCTTATGCTGACACTTTTGGCTTCTTTTCCTGTTTTTTTAGCAGGGTTCGGATTAAAACTCTTTTTTGATTACGCACAGGGCCGAAATTCTTTGGCCTTAATTGGTGTTAGCTTTCTGTTAGGAGGCATCGCCCTAGGCGTAACCGATCGCGTTTCAAACGCCGACAAAAAACTTGAAGATCTTTCCTACCGCCAAGGAGTATGGACAGGCCTTTGCCAAGCTTTCGCGCTTATTCCAGGTGTATCGCGTTCAGGGTCTGTCATTTTTGCGGGACGTCTTTTTCAGCTGGAGCGTTTAGAAGCGATGCGTTTTGCTTTGCTGACATCTATTCCTGTGATTGGTGGCGCTGCCCTTTTAACCCTTTTAAGCAGCCCTTTGTCTCCCTCACCCTTTTTACTTAAAGCTTCTCTTTTAAGCGCTGTTTTATCCTTCCTCGCAGCTTTACTATTCATCACTTTAACAATGAAATGGCTTAAATCTTTCACTCTACGCCCCTTTGTCTGGTATCGTATTATCTTTGGCTTAGGGCTTTTGATCTATGTTATGATTGCCTAAATTTTCATCCAGCTTTAAGGAAAAAGCGTCTCTTGTAAACAGGATAAAAACCTATAAACTGCAAAGCTTACGCGCCGACCTAAATATCTTTTCTGTCCATTGCCCCCATTGCTCCAAGGAGATCTTAATATGAGCTATAAAGTCTATGCTGAACCTGTTGAACTGCACCTTCACCAAGGGGATCTTCCAGACAGTTTTTCTGGCCCTGTTGTGGCCATTGATACAGAAACAATGGGTCTTAACCCTCATAGAGATCGGTTGTGTTTGGTTCAATTATCCCTAGGGGATGGACATTGCCACTTGGTTCAGATCAAAAAAGGAAACACAGCTCCAAACCTTAAAAAGCTTCTTGAAGACCCGGATATTCTTAAAATCTTTCATTATGCCCGCTTTGATGTTGCGATCCTAAAAGCCCATCTGAATGCACAAACAGCCCCTGTATATTGTACAAAGATTGCCTCAAAACTTGTACGGACATACACAGACCGTCACGGCCTCAAGCAGGTCACACAAGAATGTGCAGGCGTTGATATTTCCAAACAGCAACAAAGTTCAGACTGGGGTCAGGCAGATCTTAGCAAAGCACAGTTAAACTATGCAGCCAAAGACGTCCTCTATCTTCATAAAATCAGAGAAGAGCTTGATAAACGCTTAAAACGTGAAGGCCGTGAAGAGCTTGCCCAACGCTGTTTTGAATTTCTTTCTGTGCGTGCAGAACTTGATCTTCTCGGATGGGAAAATCAGGATATTTTCTCACATTCTTAAGAGGGTTCATCGCCTCGCGTAAAGTCGAAGAGGTGACGGAATACGCTTTAAAAACTGGCCTTTAACATCAAAGGGTATTTTCTTCGCAGACAAGAGATGTTTTTTACCTAAAAACCTGTTATAAAGAAATCCAAATACTTTCGGCCACGTTCGATTAACTCCAGATCATAAGGAGTTAAAGAACGTTTATGGCTTAGGCTCTCAAGGATTTTAAGCCCTAAGTTTAAACATCCGTAAAGGGCGACACATTTGTTGTAGGGAAACACATTATGACTCTTGATCTTGGAAAATCTGTCCTTAAAACAGAAGCTCAGGCCCTTATCGCTCTGGCTGACTCTCTGGGGGAGGCTTTTGAACGCGCTGTTGATATTCTGTATCAAACTAAAGGACGTGTCATTATTTCTGGCATGGGGAAATCAGGCCATATTGGCTCTAAGATCGCGGCAACACTTTCTTCAACAGGAACACCCGCACAGTTTGTTCATCCAGGAGAAGCCAGTCACGGGGATCTTGGCATGATCACCAAGTACGATTCGGTTTTAGCCTTATCCAATTCTGGAAAAACCTCCGAACTTCAAGACCTGATCACCTATACACGTCGTTTTGCCATTCCCCTCATTTCGATCACGTCTAAAGCGAACTCCCCCCTTGCCCTTGCCAGCGATGTCAATCTTCTTTTACCAAACACGCCTGAAGCTTGCCCTATGGGTCTTGCCCCAACAACCTCAACAACAGCAACTCTTGCTTTAGGTGATTCTTTGGCTGTCGTTCTTTTAGAAAAACGCGGCTTCCAAGAAAATGACTTCAAAGTCTTTCATCCTGGAGGCTCTTTGGGCCAACAGCTCTTAATTTTAAAAGAAATCATGCACAAAGGGGCAAAGCTCCCCTTAGTTTCAAGTCAAACGCCTATGAAAGAAGCTTTAATCACACTCAGTGAGAAAGGATTCGGGTGCATCGGTGTCATTTCTGAAGATCGAAAATTACAAGGTGTCATCACAGATGGGGATTTAAGACGCAGCATGGGACCTAATTTGTTAGATCTTAGTGCAGAAAGTGTTATGACGCCCTCTCCTGTCAGCATTGGGTCTTCACATCTTCTTGCAGAAGCTGTCCACTTAATGAATAAACATAAAATCACGGCTTTATTCATCACAAACGACGACCGCGAAGTCGAAGGCTTGATACATCTTCATGATGCTTTACGCTTGGGCGCAGCATAATCCGACCTCCTTTTATCGCCAACAACCGCTTTTAGAACGACTTAAGCACAAAAGAACCACTTTTACAAAAGCCAGCAGAAATTAAAGATATGCGTAAACCCATCCAATTTTCACAGCATAATTTTTACTCTAAGTGGATTCGATTTTTACGAATTCTCTTGCCAATTGTAATTATCATTTTACTTGCAAGTCTCTTTCTATGGAAATATCTTTTTTCCTTCTTTTCCTCCCCTTCATTGGGGTCTCTTAAAGATCAATTTCATGAGCAAATAAAAACGCCTTCGACGCCTCAAGATCAAAAGGGACGAATTTCAATTTCAGAGCCCTATTTCACAGGGAAAACAAAAGAAAAACAGTTTTATAAAATTACCGCCCAAAAAGCCCTCACCTCAAACGATGGGAAGGATGAAATTTTACTGGAACAACCCCGTGCCGTTTTGCTGCTGTCAAAAACAGAGCGACTTTTTCTAAGCAGCAAAGAAGGATCTGTAAATCAAAAAAAGAACAGTTTGAATTTAGAAGGATCTGTTCACGTTCGCAATACAGAGGGTTACGAATTTTTCTCAACAAATTTCTTCTATGACAGCAACACCCAGCAAGGGCAAGCGACTGGCCCCATCAAAGGCATGGGTCCCGCAGGAACAATCACAGGAGAAGAACTGTCCTTAGATCGTAAGAAACAGCTTGTTCGTTTAAAAGGAAAAACGTCTGCCGTATTCTACCCTACGCCCAAAACACCTTTGAGTCCTCCAAAGACGCAACCCGGTAAAGCCATACTTACAAAAGACAAGAATCCTATTTAAGATAATTTACAGGAAAACAACCCACAGGATACCTGCTATGAACTCATTTCTGATCCGCCAAACCCCTCTTCCTTTGGCTCTTCTTTTAAGTCTTTTGTTGACCTTGGGTTATTGCCTCAATCTGTTTCCCAAAGCTCAGGCACAAATTTTTGACAACAGCAGTGATGCCCCGATTGAACTGGATGCTCAAGACGGCATTGATTGGCAAAAAGATTTGAATATCTATACTGCACGCGGAGACGTCATTGTACGTCAAGAAACCAATGAGCTCCGCACAGATGAGCTTAAAGCACAAATGGTTACAGTTGATGGAAGTGATAAAATTTCAACGCTCCACGCCAAAGGTACTGTGATTTTGAAGGGACAAGAAGGGCAAATCAAAGCAGACCGTCTTGATTTTAACCTTCTCACGGGCGTTGCCAAAGCCTACGGTAACCCCGCAACGGCCATCACACCTCAAGGCATTATTAAAGGAAAAGAGCTCACATATCACACACAAGAAAATTGGATCCTTGCAACAGGAGGCGCAGAGGTCACACGCACAGGGGCGAAGGCACAGAATGAGCGCATCAAAAGCCTCAAAGCACCGACCCTCAAAGCCTATTTTTCAAAAGCCTCCGAAGGTAAAACAGACTTAGACAAAATAACCAATGAAGGGCGTGTAACCATCAAAACTGCTCAAGGAGATGCCACAGCAGATCATATTGATTACCAACGCGGAAAAGATTTAATTCTTTTAACAGGGAACGTTGTCTTAAAAGAAAACCAGAATTATATCAAAGGGGATCGCGCAACCCTAAATACAGTCACGGGCTATGCCCGTATGGATGGGGCCCCCGCACGGGCACATATCATCCCAAAGACGCTCAAGAAGAATTAGAAAAGACTTTAACAAACGGACAGTCACATGGATACTCAAGAACAGCCCTCCCCCCAAGCCCCCTTCCAAAAGAAGGAGGCTAATGACAGCCTTCCCGCAAACATGAAAGGGCTTGTTGCCCATAACCTTGCCAAATCTTTCCGTAAAAGGCCTGTGATTAGAGACGTCAGCTTCCATATTCAACGCTCAGAAGTTGTTGGGTTGCTGGGGCCTAATGGCGCAGGAAAAACAACCTCCTTTTCCCTTGTTACAGGCATGATAAAACCTGACAAAGGTTGGATTGGATTGGATGGGTATGATATTTCAGATCTTCCCATGTATCGACGCGCTCGCTTAGGAATTGGATACCTGCCTCAGAATGCCTCTATTTTCAGAGGATTAACCACAGAACAAAACATTATGGCTGTTTTAGAAATGGTTGAAAAGAACCCTGTTACACGGCGAAATCGCCTTCAAAGTCTTTTGGAAGAGTTTAACATTGGTCATGTACGAAAATCACCCTCTGTTGCCCTTTCGGGGGGGGAGCGTCGCCGATGTGAAATTGCCCGCGCCCTCGCTGCGAATCCTGATTTCATCTTGTTAGATGAGCCTTTTGCAGGGGTAGATCCTATTGCTGTAAATGATATTCGCCAGCTTGTTGGACAGTTAAAGAATAAAGGCCTTGGCGTTCTTATTACCGACCATAATGTTCGGGATACTCTGTCCATTGTAGATCGCGCCTATATTATGCATGATGGGCACCTGCTCAAAGAAGGAAGACCTGAAGAAATTATTAACGACCCTGAAGTTCGTCGCGTTTACTTGGGGGATAGTTTTTCTTAAACCAATTTTTGTCGTATATTTTGCTTACACACACTTCTATCTTGACTGTCTCATCACTTTTTTTTACTTAGAAAATAGGCTTTAAGCGCCCTATTCCTCTTCTATTTACTAAAAAAAGCGCACATTCGATTATGTCATTTTCTTGACAGATCGCGTAGAGAGAGTAGAATTAATACCTATAGAAACTCTAACGAGAAAGAGAGGCTTTATGAATATCACAGTAAAAGGCAAGCAAATGGACGTTGGGGCAGCCCTACGTGAACATTGTAATGAAAGCTTGGAAGCGATTTTTGAAAAATATTTTGGAACCGCTGTCAGCACAGATATTGTCTTTTCAAAAGTAAGTCATTTTTACACCTGTAGTATCTCTTCTCTTGTCGGTCGTGGGATATTGATACAAGGCGAAGGCGAAGGGGGAGATGCATATGCCGCTTTTGCATTAGCTTCAACACACTTGGCCAAACGCCTTAGACGTCATAAACGCAAACTTAAAGATCATCACAGAAATGCTGAGAAGCGTGAAGTTCTGGAAATGCAAGCCCAGATTTTAGCAGCCCCTCAGGATGATGTTGATGAGCCTGAAGAAGGTGATAATCCTTTAATTATTGCTGAAAGCTCAGCTTTACTTGAAAAATTAACCCCTTCTGAGGCTGTCATGCGTTTGGACTTACAAAACGAGCCTGTTCTTATCTTTTTTAACAAGGCCAGTGGCCGTCTAAATGTTGTCCATCGTCGTAACGATGGTCACATTGGCTGGATTGATCCTGAAAATAGATAGAGTTACATAAAGTCTATGCATAAACTTTTTTCAACACAACGTGTCTTAACTCATGTTGAGGCACGTTGTTTTAAACACGGGCTCGCTCTTTTAGCTGCCCATGTTGCCAGTGAATTTCCAGAAATTGATGAACGCCTGTTGGTTGATTCTTTGATTGAGCGAGAGAATCTTGGCTCTACACTTTTAAGACGGGGAGTTTCTTTTCCTCATATCGCACTCGAAGGCCTTCAAACCCCCGCATTTTATCTTGCAAAACTTAATGTCCCAGTTCTGCATGAAGAAGAAAATGAAGAAATCAGCTTTATCGCACTGCTTGTC
Source organism: Mopalia swanii (assembly GCA_030265315.1). Classification (NCBI taxonomy): domain Eukaryota; kingdom Metazoa; phylum Mollusca; class Polyplacophora; order Chitonida; family Mopaliidae; genus Mopalia; species Mopalia swanii. Next base: position 24,773 of record JARDVA010478405.1, on the reverse strand, counting down.
GCGCCAAAAGGCGACGAGGACAATATGGGTTTATTGACAAAAATTCAAACAGGCCTGTCCACAGATGCATTATTAGATCAACTTTGCGTACTGAATAGCCCGCAAAAAATTGCGACTCTTTTTGAACACTTCTACACAACGGATCGTATTCTTGAAGCCGTGGCTTAAGAGTGCTTCTAAAATAGATTTTAAGGGCCTTTTCTTATTGCTTCTTCTTGTTTGATTGCTTTCCCACGTATTTAACCCCTTTAAGAAAAAGCTTCAGCGCTTGGAAATGAATAAGGAAAACCACTTTAAGTGTCATCAAAGGGGATCCCCAAAAAGTCTTCCGGAGCGTCTTCTTTGTCAGAGGATGGAGAGATCCCCCGACAACTGTTTCTAAAACCTTCCTGTCTGTTTCGTCATAGTAATCAATCCTAATCGACAAAGCCTTATCACTATGGGCAAATCGAAAATGGTACCCCCCTTTGACATGCAGAAAAGGAGAAACAACAAAAAGTTTCTTCGCTTTTAAGTCGTCTTTGGGCGCAATGGGGGCACCTTCTTCATGTGCGCAAAGATATGTATGTGTTTCTCCAAAGGTATTGTTCACTTCGGCTAAAACAGCTCTTAGCTGTTGTTTCTGGTCGAAACAAAGCCAAAAACTTACAGGATTAAAAAGATATCCTAAAACACGTGGCATAGACACAAGCGTAATCTCTGCCACTAATGAGTCTAATCCCTGTTCCTGTAGGATCTTCTGGGCCCAAAGTTCCAAATTATTCCCGGATCGATCACCATGATCTTTTCTGTAAAAACTAAAGGCCCCCCAACGATCAACAGGCAACATAGAGGTTACACTTTTATGCCCCAGACAAGACAAGGGAAGACAAAGATAGGAAACAGCATAACGAAAGGTATTCACCTTAGGGGATAAACGCCGATGAAACACCTTTGCTTTAAGAATTTTTGCAGAGACCATCATGAAACCTCCCATGGAACTTCACAGCCTAAAGAACGAGCAACAGTCACAGCACTTTTAAGACCATCTTCATGAAACCCATAGCCTTGCCAAGCCCCACAAAACGACACACCGTTCTGCCCTTGAATATCTAAGAGACGCTTTTGAGCCTGAAGAGCCTTATGGTCAAAAATCGGATGCTCAAAAATATGATCGTCATAAACAACAGCAGGATCAGGTTCCTGAGTGGGATTAAGTGTCGCAATCACAGGGGTAGAGGTCACCAAAGGTTGCAGGTTATTCATCCAGTAACTCAAGTTAACAGAACAACCCCCATTTTCCTTATTTTCAGCCAGATAAACCCAGCTGGCCCAAGCTTTACGATGGCGTGGCATAAAATTAATATCGCTATGCAAAACAGCGCGGTTTGGCTGATAACGGATCGCCCCAAGGATTTGCTGCTCATCAACGGTTGGAGACTCAAGCAATGCCAAAGCCTGATCGCTATGGCAGGCAAGAATGACGTGATCATAAAAGGCGCGCTCCCCTTTAGAATCAATCACCTCAACAGACTGTTTCCCATCCCGTGAAGACCGAATAACGCGTGTGACAGAACGGCCTAAACGTAAAGAGACATCTGAAGCATCTAAGGAATCTTTCAAGCATTTCACATAGGTTTGACTTCCCCCTACGACGGTATACCATTGCACCCGATCCGCTGAGGACAACAAACCATGATTCTCAAAGAATCGTAAAAAGCTTTGGGCTGGAAAATCGCGCATCTGTGTAGGAGCTGTACTCCAAATCGCACTCCCCATCGCTAAAATATAGGCGGATTGAAACAAATCTCCCAAATTAAGAGTTGCCAGATACTCTTCCAAAGACAGCTCCTGATTGTCGCTGCCCTTCGTATTAACTAAGAAAGCCCGACTCTGTTTGTTAAAATGTAAAATATCTCTGATCATTCGCAAAAAGCGTGGTTTTAAAATATTTCTCCTTTGTGCAAAAAGGGATGATATTCCTTGTGTCCCATATTCCAAACGCCCTTGGTCTAGACTAACCCCAAAAGACATGTCACTTTTGACCACAGGAACAGATAAATGTTTAAAAAGAGCTGTAAGATGAGGATAGTTCCTATGATTAAACACAATAAATCCTGTATCTACAGCCACTGGATCTTGCCGTTCACTACTCTGCTGAGAATCTTCAAAACTTAAAGGTTGAATCGTAAGAGTACGACTGTGCCCCCCCAGTCTCTGCTCTTTTTCATAAAGCGTTACTTCATGAGAGGAAGAGAGCAGATAGGCAGCCCCTAATCCTGAAATACCTGATCCAATAACTGCTATCCTCATATCACTCCACCCATTTTTACTCGCTGGCTCTTACTCATTAGATCTCTTTCCTCCCCCTTAAATTCTTATCTTAATTTCTCATAATTTTTGACGACTCAGACCTATTTTATTCCTTACATGGAACTTCTGTTTTTTGTAAAAAACGCCTATTCTTCCAAGAAGATAATACAACTATAACAAGAATTAAGAATATTTTATTCTATGGATAAAGAATAATATGACATATATATAGTACAAGACCAAAGTATAGAAAGAAATGAGATGACACCAACAAAGAATAAGCTTTCAAAGACCTCTGCCCTGTTCTTACAAACGCTAGAACGGTTGGAATATGGGTCCTTAAAGCTTCGCCTTCCAGAAGGTCAGTCTTACTTCTTTCAAGGAAAATATGCTGGCCCCCAAGCGCAGTTAAAAATACACGATTTATCGGTCATTCCGCATTTAATTTTACGTGGAGACATCGGATTTGCCGAAGATTACCGTATCGGTAAATGGGACAGCCCTGATCTTTGCACCCTTTTAGAGTATGCTTTGCGGAATAAAACAGGTCTTAAACCTTATGTGAAGGGATATTCTGCCCAACAATGGCTCACCAAACTTTCTTACCTTCTCAATTTAAACACTAAAAAAGGCAGCCGCAAAAACATTCATGCTCACTATGACCTAGGAAACAGCTTTTATAAACTTTGGCTTGATCCAAGTATGACTTATTCTTCTGCTTTATTTCAAGGGGATGCTGAAAGCCTTACTCAGGCCCAATACAACAAATATGACCGTATTCTTGGGCGTCTAGGCGGCACTCCAAAAGACATTCTAGAAATTGGCTGTGGATGGGGTGGCTTCTTGGAACGCAGCCTTCAAACAAGTGATCACAGACTTACAGGAATCACGATTTCCCCTGCCCAATACAGCTATGCAAAGCAACGTCTCAAAACAAATAAACCCACAGATAAGAACAAGGGCTCTGTTTTTCTTCAAGACTACCGAGATACAGAAGGAAAATTTGATGCCATTGTTTCAATTGAAATGTTTGAAGCAATCGGAGAACGCTATTGGAAAACTTATTTCAGCAAAATTAAATCTTTGCTTAAAGAACAGGGGAAAGCACTCATTCAAACCATCACAATTGCAGATGAACACTTTGCTCCTTATCGTAAATCTGGCGATGCAATCCGTAGTTATATCTTCCCAGGTGGGATGCTTCCCTGCCCTTCACGCTTTGAAGAAGAAGCTCAAAAAGCGGGTTTACAAATAACAGATCAGTTCTTTTTTGGCCAAGACTACTGCCGAACACTCAACTGTTGGCTTAAACGCTTTGAGGAACAGTCTGATGTTATTAAAACTAAAAACTTTGATGACTCTTTTATTCGTCTCTGGCGGTTTTATTTAGCAGCCTGTTCTGCCACTTTTTCCTCACAACGCACAAATGTTATGCAAGTGGAGCTTTGCCATGCTTAAATCTTTTCTTATTGGTGTTTTCTTATTTTTCTCTCTCAACGTAACGGCAAAAGCAGATTTAAATGTTATTAAAAGAGATGTCCCCAACGCAGAGTTGGTCGGTGAAGGTTTGTTTACCTTTCTCAACTGGAAAGTGTATACCGCAGAACTCCATGCACCTTTTGGAAGATGGGAGTCCAATGAACCTTATGCTCTAACATTACAGTATTTCCAAAAACTTAAAGGGAAAGATATTGCACATAAATCGATTAAAGAAATTCGTGGTCAAGGGTTTTCAAATGAACAAAAACTTAAACTTTGGCTCAAAGCACTTACAGAGGCTTTTCCAAATGTCAAAAAAGGGTCACGCCTGACAGGTGTAAGAACCAAAAAAGGCTATACGCTTTTTTATCACAACAGCAGACGCATTGCTGTCATCACCGACCCTGAGTTTAGTAAATGGTTTTTTGGAATATGGCTTGATCAAAAAACATCTCGCCCCTCTTTCCGAAAGAAATTATTAGGGTTCACAAAATCGTGACACACCACAGCAAGGCAGGCAACAACGAACATGCCTCCTCTTCTTCCTCTCCTCTACAAAGCTCTAAAGAGCTGTTTTTATATAGTTTCTTGGCAATTCCACTGGCCTTTGCTGGCCTTCCCATTTACTTACACGCCCCAGATTTATATGCGACAAATTTAAATCTTTCTTTGGGCAGTCTTGGGCTTACCCTGCTTGGATTACGCATCTTTGACGCCCTGCAAGATCCCTTTATTGGCAGTCTAAGTGATATCTTCCATAAACAACGTACCCTGATTATAAGCGCAGGGCTTATTCTGCTTGTCACTGGTTTTTGGATGCTGTTTCATCCTTTAAAATCACGCCCATTACTCTGGTTTGGGGGCAGCATTTTGATCTGTACCACAGGCTTTAGTATTGTCAGTATTAATTTCCAGACCTTAGGAGGGCTTTGGTCTGGGACAAAAACGGGCCGAACACAAATTACCAGCTGGCGTGAAGGCTTTGGGCTATTGGGACTTCTATTGGCAGCAGGGGGGCCCACCCTTCTTGCAAAAAGTGGAGATGCTTTTCAAAGCTTTCATCTTCTTAGCCTTGTATATCTTCCCTTAATTTTTGTCAGCGCTGTTCTGTTTTTCCTTTGGTTACGCACAGCCCCTCTTGGTCGCCCCTTTCAAAAGAACGTCCCTTTCTTAGACCTAAACACAAATTGGAACCGGCATTTTTTCGGAATCTATTTATTCAATAGTTTAGCTGCAACCTTACCAGCAATTTTAATTTTATTCTTTGTCAGAGATCATTTGCGATTAGAAAGCTATACAAGCATTTTTTTACTTCTGTATTTTCTCAGCGGGGCTTTCTCAATGCCTCTATGGCAGAAGATCGCCACCAGAATAGGGAAAGAGCGCGCTTGGTGCTTTAGCCTTGTGGGCGCCGCCTTTATCTTCGTTTGGGCCTCACAGTTAACACAGGGACAAGGCATTGCTTTTGGGGCAATCTCTATCCTTTCTGGCCTCACTCTAGGGGCAGACCTCACCTTCCCTCCCTCCATCCTTGCGGATCACATTGCCGATCAAAAAGAAGAGCAAGCTGCAACACGTTATTTTTCACTCATGACCTTCGTTTCAAAGTTAGCTCTGGCCTTAGGAACGGGGCTTGTCTTTCCTCTTCTGGATCTTCTTGGTTATCGTCCAGGAACCATTCAAGAAACAACAAACCAAGCCTTCACCGCCCCTCTTAGCCTGACCTATGCGTTAATCCCTTCCCTTATTAAGGTTTTAGTCGGACTTTGGCTTTGGCATTTTCTATGTCGCCCTTCCCTTGCCTCTCATTCAGGAGATTAACCATGTTTAAAAGCAAAATAATCACAGGAGTTCTATTTATGAGTATTTTAACCTTTCTAACCAGTTGCGCCCCTCGTATTAACGGCAGCAAATACCTCACCCTTGACCCTCCCTTTAAGTTGGAAGAGTATTTCAATGGCCCTGTTAAAGCCTGGGGGATCATTCAAAACCGCAAAGGCGATGTTATCAGTCGTTTCGATGCAGAAATGCTTGGGCGTTGGGAAGGAAATGAAGGTGTTCTTGAAGAAGTCTTCACGTACTATGACACGGGAAAAACGCAAAATCGTACTTGGAAAATCACCAAAATTGATGCCTTAAATTATGAAGGGCGTGCAGGAGACATTATCGGTAAAGCCAAAGGAAAGTCCTATGGGAATGCAATCTATTGGACCTATAAAATGGATGTCCCTGTCAAAGACAAAAGCTATCGCCTTACCTTTCATGACTGGATTTGGGCGATGAAAGACGGAGTCATTATCAATCGTGCTTATTTGAAAAAATTCGGCATTACCGTTGCACAAATCACCATCTTCATGAAAAAACCAGATCATGACTAAACCAGCGCCTATGAAAGAAAAGATCTGGATTATTGGCGCCAGCACAGGCATAGGACGCTCTCTTGCAAAAGAGTTGGCTTCTCAAGGCCATTGCATAGCCCTTTCTGCACGTGATGAGAAGGCGTTAGAAACAGTACATGCAGACCTCCCCTTAGACAAACATCTTGTCGCCCCCTTAGATGTCACAAACCTACAAGACATTCAAAATGCACTTGATAAAATTCTCGCTCAATGGGGAACCCTTGATCGGCTTATTTTTATGGCAGGCATATATGAGCCTTCAGAATTTACCGCTCTTAATCTTGAAATAAGCAAAAAAATTCTTGAAGTGAATCTTCTAGGCGCTTTTTATGTGGTTGAAACAGTTCTACCTACATTCCTTAAGCAGGAAAAGAAAGGCCAGATTGCCCTATGTGCAAGCGTCGCAGGATACAGAGGACTTCCCCAAAGCCAACCTTATGGTGCAAGTAAAGCGGGCTTAATTAACATGGCGGAATCGTTACGTGCAGAACAAGGTACCCACTGCGATATTAAAGTCATCAACCCAGGATTTGTAGAAAGCAGGTTAACGAAGAAAAATACATTCCATATGCCCGCAAAAATCAGTTCTGAGCAAGCCGCAAAAGAAATTGCCAAGGGATTAAACAGCAGCGCCTTTGAAATCCACTTTCCAAAACGTTTCACTTTTACAATGAAAATCCTACGTCTTTTACCCTATCCCCTCTATTACAGGTTTATGAAGAAACGATAAAACAAAATGAGGTCTCTCTGATTCTTATATCGTATCGGCAAGAGTATATTGATTAAGCGTCTCTACAAAAGAATGACGTGCTTCAAACAAATGATGTTTCAATCTACACGACTCTGTTAAACGACAGGTGTTTTTTTCCGTATTAAAACATTCGGCAATAAACATATGGGGCTCTAACTGCGAAATTAAATCGCCCAAACGCACTGTTTGTGCTTTGTCTGCTAGGCGGATGCCTCCCCCCTTGCCTTTGGAGGTTTCTAAATATCCCAGCTGTGATAAGTGATGCACAATTTTAACCAAATGACTCCGAGAAATATCGTAATACTCTGCAATCTCCTTTACGCTTGAAAGCTTCTGGGGATGAACCATCAGATACATAAGGGTCCGTAAGCTATAGTCCGTAAAATTTGTTAAGTGCATTTCAAAAAAACTTTCAAAAATAACATTGCATCTTTTAATTACCTATAATATGTATTGTAAATATATATTATAAAAAGGTTTAGCCGATGCTCTCCCAAAAAACAATTGATCTTGTAAAATCAACTGCTCCCATTCTAAACGAACATGGAGAAAGACTCACCAAACATTTTTACAAAAGAATGTTTTCACACAATCCTGAGGTTCTGCCCTTCTTTAATCCCGCTCATCAAACAAGCGGGGGACAACAGCGTGCTCTCGCCGCTGCAATATGTGCTTATGCCGCCCACATTGACAACCTTGCTGTTTTGGCAGATGCCGTTGAACTGATTGCGCAGAAACATAGCTCTCTTATGATACAACCCGAGCATTATCCAATTGTAGGTTCAAATCTATTAGCCTCTATTCGCGAAGTTCTAGGCGAAGGCGCGACGGACGATATTATTGATGCATGGGCTCAAGCCTATGGGGTTTTAGCGGATATTCTCATCAATCGTGAAAAAGAGATTTACGAAGAAAATGTCACAGAGAAAAAGGCGTGGAAAGGGTTTAAAACATTTATTGTCGCTCAAAAAGAAACGGAAAGCCAAAACATCACATCTTTCTATTTAAAACCACAAGATCAAGCCCCCTTACCTACTTTCTTATCTGGACAATATATTACGCTACAAATGCCTATGGGCACTTCAACAACGATGCGTAATTACAGCCTATCGGATAAACCTGGCCAAGATCATCTACGTATTAGTGTCAAAAAAGAAAGTTCTTTGAATGAAAACCTCCCAGAAGGATACGTTTCTAATAGGCTTCATAACGACATTAATATCGGCGATAAAGTAGAGATCGGTTCCCCTTGTGGTCAGTTCTTTCTCAACAGCAATGAAAACCCACAGCAGCCCCTTATTCTTCTTGCCGCAGGGGTGGGAATAACACCTATTCTAAGCATTCTACTCAGTGCTCTTGAAGAAAACCCAACACGAGAGATTACCTTCATCTACGCCTGCCTTAACAGAACTGTCCAAGCCTTCAAAGACACAATCGATGCTTTAGCTCTAAAACATCCAAATTTTAAAGCACACTACCGCTATAGTGCCCTTAGTCTTGAGGAGGAGAAGGTAAATGAAGCAAACTGTTCAACTGGCTTTATAAGTGCTGATTTGATAGAATCTCTGATCCCAACTCGCCAAGGAGATTACTATTTTTGTGGACCCAAGCCTTTTATGATAAATACCTATCAAATCTTAACAGATTGGGATATTCCTTCTTCACAGATTCACTTTGAATTCTTTGGCCCTCAAGAAGACCTTAAAGAAAAACGCTCCTAATCTAAGATTTAAATAAATAAGAAAAGTATAGACACCACAGCTGTCTTATCCTTCAATCTCTGCCTTTTCTGCACTAAAATACTTGCTTAGCCAATTTTCGATCCCTAAAGAATCAAAAGTTCTGCGTCCATAACCTTCAGATAAAAGAGCTTCAGGTAAGAATTCGTCATATTTCTCAATCTTTTTTTGCTCTGATGGGATAATTGATGCAAGCTCAATTTCATCATAGACACCATCATTAAGCACAGATCTTAGAACTTCCTCAAGATCTTCTGTTGTTGTGCCTCGAACCTCAATAACCCCAGAAAATGAACTTGCCTCAAATCCTTTTTTAATCAATAAAACAGTAAAAGTATCGACGCTCTTATCACCCAACCATGTAAATATATACACATTCTTTCCTACTTGTACTGTAGAATTAGAAGCCAAGTTACTGACAGCAAAAAAGCTTGCCCCTTCTTGAAAAAGGCTTCTTGCTGTTTTGTTTATAAAATCAACCTTTCTGTTACCTTGCCCAATCCGATAATCTCCTTCCGTGTATATTTTCAGCATTTCCTGGCGAACTAAATCATGTATAGAGGGACCTTTTCCTCCAAAGCTAGGAGGTTCCCCACCTTTGGCGACCTCAACATAGATTACTTTCTTTTCTTCATCAATTTCAACAATTTGCCAGCGTTTCCCTGCAAACACAATATGCTGTCCTTTTATAACCAGTGAATCAACAGGAAGCATTCCAAGCGTTTTATTGCCAATAACAATACGGTATTCTTCTGGCGTTTTAAACACAGCATAGAACGTATAAGAACTCACTAAGCGTTCGCCTTGAATTCCCAAAACCAACTCCCCACTAGAGAGCTGTTGCAATAATTCAATCTTCCCCATATGAGTTAATAAATCTTTAAAGCAATTAACTTCAATATTAGAAAAAACACCGCTTTTACAGAGTAAAATATACAATTGATCTACTCTGATGCTTCCCCATTGCGCGACCACTGCCAATATTTGATGCAGAAATGTCGAAAGATGCATTTGACTAGCATCCGCAGGTTCATACCATTTATCAACAAGTAGCAAGCGAATTATAGCTATCGATTGAACCAACTCTAATCTAAGCTTATCAATAATAGAAGAGCTTCCGCTCAGCTCTTGTTCCGCAATTAACACCCTTAATACAGCTGGTGATCCCCGTCTACCTGAACGTCCTAAGCGTTGACGTAAACTAGATACAGAGTGTGGGGCCGTTACCTGTATAACAGAATTGACCTTTCCAATATCAATGCCCAGTTCAAGTGTCATTGTACAAATAGCAGTGGTGGGTAATGTTTCTTTCTGTAACCTAGACTCTAAGTCTTCACGAAGTTCTTTGGATAAAGATCCATGATGTGGGAAAAATTCATTAGGAACAACATCATGCTTACAAAAATCACTTAATTGAACAGCTATACTTTCTGTACGTTTGCGACTATTAGCGAATATAAGATGGGAACCACCTCGGCAAAGTTCAAACAACTCCTCACAAATGCGATATTCAGCAGGCACAAGATCCTTACCTTGCACAGGATTGATATATCCCCGAACTTCTAACTTAATCGTAGAGTGGCTTTGAGCGCTTGTGATCGTCTCACACAGAAGGCTCTTGTTTGGCCTCAATAATTGAGGAACACTTTCCAACGCTCCTAATGTTGCACTAAGTGCCACTCGAGGAATCGGGTTTTCAAGTCGCTCAAGCACGTGTTCCAATCTGTTGAGTAATGACATCAAGTGTTGGCCGCGCTCCGTTCCTATAAAGGCATGAAACTCATCAATGGCTATATAGCGAAGTGAAGAAAAGGCCTGTCTGACCCAACCGGGTTCTCGGATCATCAATGACTCAAGTGATTCAAGAGTGATGAGCAATATTCCTGAAGGAGATCTCTTTGCTTTCTTTTTTTGTGATTGTAAGCGATCTCCATGCCAAGGTGTCACATCCATATCCAACATCTCACACAAACTTTCAAGTCGGCGATATTGATCGTTAATAAGGGCTTTTAAAGGACTGATATATAAAATACCAAAACCCTCAGGTTGATTTGCAATAACGCTACAAGCAGGCAAAAAGAAAGCTTCCGTCTTTCCAGCCGACGTTGCCGCACTGATTAACACATCTTTGCGACCGGACAAAATCGGAGGGATTGCTTTTTTTTGTATTTCTCGTAAATCACCCCATCCTTGTTTAAAGATCCACTTTTGAATCCGCGGATCTAGGATACGATATACATCGATCATAGCTTAAATTCTTCTAATCCTTCAGAACGGTCAACTCCATCATCATCCATTAATAAATCAACATCACTCGGACGCTCTTCCTCAATGGAAAATGACTCAACAAGATGTGACCACTCCATTGACGGATTTTGTTCTAATACGGCCAACATATCAAGGAATGCTTTAATCGTATTTCTTGGCGTACGGAAATATGCATCTCCGATGGTTTTGCTGCAATGATGCAAAAATGCTTTCAACGCTTCATCTGGAATTAAATACTTAGATGTATCTCCACTGGCAAATATATGTCGAAGATTTCGGAGTAGGATATATAATTCCTCAGGCGTTAGATTTGCCAAATGTAGGGTGGGAGAGGAATAATCGATCACCCCTACACGTTGAGCGAAACTATTTTCAGCCAAACGAGATTGAAGTGCCTCATAACTGTACAGTCCTTTTCTTGGATCAAGAAGAAATTCTGGAGTTCCTCCCAGCAAGAAGCTAAGATGTTCAGCCGTCCCCTGTAAACAATCATTCAAAATACGCAGTATTTGCTCATAGTTCGATGTACGTGCTTGTGTGCTGTTCAGTTTATATAAATTAACCATCTCATCAAGGCTGACCAAAAGTCCCTGATAACCAGCTTGACGGACAAACAGACTCATTAATTTAAGTCCATCATAGAATGAAGAATCAGAAATAATTGTTCTCACACCAAGATCTCTACGGGCATCTGTTTTGGTCGTATACTCTGCCCTAAGCCAGCGGATTGCATTTGATTTTAATATTTCGTTATCTTCTTGATGGCCATTCCAATATGCTTCAATAACTTTTGCAAAGTCATACCCTCCAACAAGCTCAGTAAGAGACGACAGTCGATCATGAATCACAGACGATACACTTATGTTACTGGCTTCAGATTCTTTACGAGCCTGAGTTACAAATTTTTCGACCACAGTTGTTAACGCATTTCCATCAGGTTTATTGCGGGTAGCTAAGTTTCTCATTAATTCAGAATAGAGGTTTCGTGCCTGTCCTGAAGATGCGTGTATTCTGCGATCAGGTGACAGATCCGCATTAATAACCACTAACTTCTTCTCCAATGCGATCGAACGAATAACACTCAGGAAAAATGTTTTTCCTGAGCCATATTCTCCGATGATAATCCGAAAGGTTGCCCCCCCTTCACAGACACGTTCTATATCCTTATACAGCGCTTGTATTTCATGAACTCTACCTACTTGAATGTGTTGAATACCAATTTTAGGTGTCACCCCTGACCTCAAAGATTGAATGATCGCATCTCTCTCTTTTAAACGTATCCGTTTTTCTGTCATATTTAACCCTCCAATTCTGCAACTATTTCTTGGTCAACATAAATTTTGTCACCCTCCTCTTCAACAACAGAGGTCTCTACTTTCTCATATGACCAATCATTAATTGTTTCCAACGCTCCATCAACCATTACACCAAGGCTTCGACACATCATTTCAACATCACTGCGATACCATACATCTTTAGTGACTAAGCTTTCAAATAGCTCAAAGTGAGAAGCGTCCAATCCATCAATATCTCCGTTTGTAAAAGTGGCCTCATTTTTGTTAAAATGATCATCTGGTTCATCATCAACGAAAATACTTCCAAGCATCGCTTGAACATCTTTCGTCTCAGATTCATGAATTGCCAGTATACTTTCATCCAATGTAAATATAGGCTTTCTTTCCGAAGAAGGAGGCTTTTCCAATTGCTTTAGCGTAGAATGAGCTGTCGTTTCTTTCCCTGAAGAGGCAGTATGTACGTCACTCACAACAAATGATTTGTTCAACCCAAGTGCTGTATAAAGCTTTTCCAATTGCTTAATTTCTTCAGGGGCTATTTTTCCATCTGCTAAGGCAACTCCTATTAAAATGCTTCTGACTGTAGACTTTTCCTTATCTCCAAGATTTTCTAAACGTGCCTTTAATTTCGTCATATTAGGTTTTGTATTAAGTCTCCACAGCAAATAAGCATGCAGAGACTTTTTTTCTGTTGGTGACAGTCTTGTATCATGATCAATCAACTGTGATAAAAGCCTTGATTCAGCTTGATCTATATGAGAATCAATCGTTGCAACCATTGCCCCTAAACGTAAAGTCATACCTGTTTCATTAAAAACTCTTGAGGGTTCAAAATACTGTCCATGACCTTCTAGAAACAACACTAATTTTCCATCACGAGTTGGTTTGACATGGTGATATCTACTATCTGGCGCTATTCCATACCCTGCTTTTTGAGCAAGACTTTCAACTAATTCGATATCTTTCTTGCTAAGCTTCTCAGGTAACGGCATTTGAGTATACATCCAATAGTCTTCAAATGTTACTAAACCATTATGATCTTCAATTGATTTCTTTGCCCATTTTTGAAATTCTATTATGCTGCTAGAAGGAGATCTATTAATCAATTCATCAGGTAATAACAATTGAGCCTTCATATCAGAGGAAGAAGTGTTATCCTTACCTAAATAGCGACTATATGCATCCAGCTTTTCTGTAGCTTCATCAGCAATACTAATTAGCTTCTTAAGAGGCCCCTTTAGATTGCTCGGATCGGGCAGATCTTCTTGCTCTATCTTAAAGCCACGCAAAGAACTACTCGCTGGAAGATATTCTAACTTAAGCCTTGTTTTGTTCGGCTTAACAACAAAGCCATCCTGATATTTTTTCTTGTACAACAGCTGAAATAATTGAGAAAATTCTTGCTCACAACGCCTTGCTGGCGTTTTAAAATGATACTCAGAGTAAAACTGTATCCATGCAAAACCCAACTCTGACGATATTGAATGACCTGTATTTACATGCCTAGCAAGTTGATACTTAAAAAGAATTGAGTCCTGTATTGGTGTGCATATCTTCTCTGACATAGAAACTATATTGGGTCTGAATAAACACATTAACTCTAATAAACGCACTCCATAATTTATAAACGAACGACTTTCTCCATAGACATCTATGAGTCGTTTTATTTCATCAAAGATCTGGAAATATTCAGCATCATCAACACCTCCTTCCTTTGAATCAACAAGAATCCGCCGTTCCATTCCATAGAAATAGATAAACACATAGCCCAAAGGGACCTCTGGATCACTGCGATCGCTTGCAAGCCAACTTAAATAAGCCCCTCTGCATTTTGGGGAAAGAGAGATAAACTTCGGCCAATAACCAAGGCTATCATCTTCAAATGTATTTGGTGCTGTATGTGTTTTCAATGTTTCATCGACAAGAGAAGCTTCTGTATTCACCCCATCCAACGATTTAAGCTGACCCCCAAAATAGAAATTACCTTTTGGAATCGTCTTGCCCCCAACAGTCATAGTCTCTTGAGATTTAACCCACCTGCCAATAGACTTATTCTTAGTTTTTTCTTCTTCATATCCATAGGAAAGAGTAAATGTTGTAAGGTTATCAACATCATCTTCATAAGACTCTATTCTTCTATCTGAACGAGAAAATGAAGAGCTATTAGTTTGTTTCAACACTGCCTTTTTTTTTCGAAACCACCTATAAATAACCCAAAAAACAACTACAAAAAATAGAACCTTCATACCAACCTCGCCTAATAGTTTTATTTGCTTGGTATCATATTTGGATAGAAAGTTACAGTCAGAAGATAAAACAGTAAGCCATCTCTTGAGGCTCAATACTTAAAACATCCAATCTTAATTCAGTAACTCATATTCTTGAATCTTTCTACAAACTCCTCCAAAACACTTGTATTAAACATAGCTTCCACATAATCGAGTCTAAAGTGAAAATTCTGATTTGCTGTTTTATAAAAAAGAAGCTGTTTGAAATCATGTTCTTCTGCTCATAAAAATACCCTTTAATCTTAAGTACTTACCCTTTTTTAACTTCTAATTCATTTCTCTTTGGTAAGGAACCCTGCCTTCTTCTACGAAAGAATAAAGATTAATTTAGTTGGCCTCTGATTTAAATCTTAATCCATTCAAAGAAGCTTATGATCTTTCATGATGATACACTAAAATAACAAACTAATACTCTCAGGCCATCTCTCCATTTTAAACTCTTGAAAGATTCTCACAAAAGGAACCTTCTATGTCTCAACTTACAATTGTTGCAAATATTAACGCGAACCCAGATAAAATCGATCTTGTTAAAACAGAACTCCAAAAGCTGATTGACATCACACGTGCTGAAAAAGGATGCATACAGTATGACTTACATCAAGATAATGAGAACCCTGCTCATTTCTTATTCTATGAAAACTGGGACTCTCATGAACTTTGGCAAGCGCATATGAACAATCAACACTTGAAAGACTATCTTAACGCAGTTGAAGGGGCAGTTGAATCCTTCACCGTTAATGAAATGACACAGATAGTTTAAAGTCGTACTGTCAATCACATTCCAGCGCTTAACCCTAAAAGCGCTGGAAACATAATGACTCCCTGCACATTAGATCTCGGCAACAAATTGCTCTGCTAACGGAAGACTCGCAGCACCAAGGGAACGGGCGACCGTATGAATTGTCCCCTGAAGAATCTTTGTCTTTGAGAGGCCAGTAAGGTCGCTGGCTTGATATTTCTGACAAACGGCATCCGTTAATTCTTCCAAAATTTCAGCCGGTAAAAATCCATCAATGAGCGTAGCCTCAAAATCAATAACGGCTGTCGCGGATCGAATAGCTTGTGCAATCCCATCGGCACAAATATCTATCCACAGGCTTTGAATATCGGGCGGTAAACCCCAGACAGATTTACTTTCCCAAAGAAATTCACTGGAAAAACCTTTATCGTGAAGAAGTTCTTCAAGAACCGCTAAAGAACTCGTTTCAAGAAGCTGTACCTCTGTTCCGTCTGAACTCGTAACCTGTATCGATCCCAGCGCCCCTGCATTCCCACGTGTGCCTGTTTGCAGTGCATTATTGATAACAACGCCGCCCCCTACAAAATACCCGATGTAAAAATAGAGAAAATTATCGGGAAGCAGTAACGATCCAAATGTAAGTTCAGCCGCGCAAGCCGCGCTTGCATCATTTTGTACATAAACAGGAAATCTGTACATACTGCTCAGTTCCTCACGAATATCATACCCTTTCCAATGAGTCATATTTTCATGATCAAAACCAATAAGTTTCGCCCAATTCCACAATTCAAAAGGCATAGCGACACCCATACCTCGAACCCGCTCACGCGCACGGGGGCCCGCTTCCTCAAGCAACAGTTCAATAGAATTCACTGTAAAAGTCATAATTCCGTCTATTGTAGGAAAGTCATAAGAACTGCGCTGACACCCACAAATTCCACCGCAAAAATCGATCAGCATAATCTCCACCGACCTACGACCAATCTTGAGTCCTAAGAAAAAAGCACCTTGGGGATTAAGCGATATTGGAACTGAGGGCTGCCCAACTTTCCCGCGAACAGGACTTCCTTTGATCAGTAATTGATCGGCTTCAAGTTCCCGCGTTATCACCGAAACAGTTTGCGCTGATAAACTGGTCTTCTTAGCAATTTCTGCCTTAGACATGGCTCCATGTTTACGAATGATGGTAAGCACAAGTTTCTCATTAAGCTCACGCATATTTGATTGGTTTGTGCCTAAGAATCGAATGCTTTCGCCTTTTAGGCGACTGTTGGTTATTGGTTTCATTTGACCCATCTTCAAGTTTCCCTTAATAACTTGTGGGATAAAGCTTTAACTGTCAATAAGTAAATAAGATTGATTTACTTATTGACAGTTAAAAAAGTGATGCTCTAATATTAGGAAGAACCGCAATAGAAATAAAAAATAATAAGCGGCATTCAAACTCTGGCAAACTTTGGGAGAAACATAATGAAACTATCAATAAAATCAATACTTATGGGCGCGATAGCTCTTGGCACGATCGCAAGCACCCCCGCAATGGCAAAAGACATTAGCGCTTGCCTGATCACCAAGACAGACACCAATCCCTTCTTCGTCAAAATGAAGGAAGGCGCTGAAGCAGGAGCCGCTAAAAATGGAATTACTTTATCAACATTTGCTGGGAAAATTGACGGCGATGTCGAAACACAGATTGCGGCCGTTGAAAGCTGTATTGCATCAGGCGCAAGTGGGATCTTAATCACACCAACTGATTCTGAAGTGCTTGTACCAGTGATTATCCAAGCACGTGCAGCTGGGATTTTGGTCATCGCACTTGATACACCATTTGAACCCGCAGAGGCAGCAGATGCAACATTTGCAACAGACAATTTCAAAGCAGGTGAACTTATTGGCCAATGGGCAAAAGCGAAACTGGGTGATAAGGCTGCAGACGCGAAAATTGCACTTCTTGACCTAAACGCAAGTGAAATTTCAGTTGATTATCTTCGTAATAACGGCTTCTTACAAGGCTTTGGAATTGACATCAAAGATCCAACCGACATTGGTGATGAAGATGATCCGCGTATTGTTGGGAATGATGTCACCGATGGCAACGAAGAAGGCGGCCGTACAGCGATGGAAAACCTTCTTCAAATCGATCCTGAGATCAACGTCGTTTACACAATCAATGAACCTGCAGCAGCTGGCGCTTATGAAGCCCTTAAAGCTTTAGGTCGTCAAGACGACGTGCTTATCATTTCTGTTGATGGGGGATGTCCTGGTGTTCAAAACGTCTCTGAAGGCATCATTGGTGCAACATCTATGCAGTTCCCACTTTTAATGGCTTCAAAGGGTATCGAAGCCATTAAAGCCTATGCCACAGACGGAACTAAACCGAAAAATACGGAAGGTTTGAGTTTCTTCAATACGGGTGTTGAGCTTATTACAGACACTCCTGTTGAAGGCCTCAAAAGCTTGACTTCAGAAGAAGGTTTGGCAAAGTGTTGGGGGTAAGTGCGAAATTGTAAGTATCTTCGAAAGATAAAAGATACTTGCTTCAAACTGGTGGGGGCGAAGGCCTCGTCTCCACTACGACGAACGCGATAACTATAAAGGCCAATACAGGGGCACAAAATGTCAAAAAAGCAAGACTTTGAAACCGTACTTGATGAAAGCGATAAAAGCATTGCGGTCTTTGAAGCCCGCCATAAATCTCCGATCGATACTTTGCAGCATTTTTTGCATTCTTATCCAACGGCCGTCCCAATATTTATTCTTTTACTCAGCCTTGCTGTGTTTGGAACAATTGTTGGCCCTAAATTTTTTAACCCATTCAATATTTCTTTAATCATGCAACAAGTCTCAATTATTGGGGTCCTTGCTGCGGCGCAAGCCTTGATCATCTTAACTGCAGGGATCGATCTTTCGGTGGGCGCAATTATGATGTTGGTTGCTGTTGTTGTTGGAAAAACCGCCGTCGGATTAGGTCTTCCAGCTCCTCTTGCTCTTTTACTGGGCTTTGCACTTGGAACCAGCGCAGGGTTCCTAAATGGCTTTTTGGTGACACGCTTAAAACTGCCTCCCTTCATTGTAACATTAGGCACCTGGAGTATTTTTCTAGCATGCACCCGCCTTTTATCAGGTTCTCAGTCAATCCGCTCTCAAGACATTGACGCTATCGCACCTATGCTAAAGTGGTTTGGGACAGGATTCCCCATTTTCGGCGCTAAAATTACCTTCGGATCCCTTCTTATGTTCGCTGTATTTGCTGGACTTTGGTATGTCTTAAATAAAACCGCATGGGGACGCCATGTCTATGCAATTGGGGATGACTTAGAAGCCGCCGAACTTTCAGGAATTCGTACCAACCGCCACCTACGCTCAATTTATATGGTTGCTGGATTCATATGCGCCATCGCAGCCTGGTCCTCAATTGGACGCGTGGGATCCGTATCTCCCAATGCGTTTGCTGAAGCAAACCTACAATCAATCACAGCTGTTGTCATCGGGGGCGTATCCCTCTTTGGGGGACGCGGTTCAATCATGGGACCCCTTTTTGGAGCTCTGATTGTTGGTGTCTTTGAAGCTGGGCTTCGCCAAGCCGGACTTGATGTTCAGTGGCAAGTTTTTACGATTGGCTGGCTGATTATCATCGCCGTCGCCATTGACCAATGGATTAGAAAGGTATCAGGATAATGGAGCCCATTTTACAAGGACGTGGCCTCGTCAAACGTTACGGAAAAGTAACTGCATTAGATCACGCTGACTTTGAACTCTATCCAGGCGAAGTTCTTGCCGTAATTGGGGACAACGGCGCTGGCAAATCAAGCCTCATCAAAGCAATGTCAGGTGCCGTTCACATCGATGAAGGAGAAATTCTTCTTGATGGCAAGCCAGTTCATTTTTCTTCCCCAATGGATGCCCGGGAAGCTGGTATTGAAACCGTTTACCAAAATCTTGCTTTAAGCCCAGCCATGTCAATTGCCGACAATATGTTTATGGGTCGAGAAATTCGTAAAGAAGGTATTCTAGGAAAAGCCTTCAAGATGCTTGACCAGAAGAAAATGCAAGACATCGCACGTGAAAAATTAACAGAGCTTGGACTCATGACAATCCAAAACATTAACCAAGCTATTGAGACCCTTTCGGGAGGTCAGCGCCAAGGTGTGGCCGTTGCGCGTGCAGCAGCATTTGGATCTAAGCTTATCATCATGGATGAACCTACCGCTGCTCTTGGTGTCAAAGAAAGCCGAAAAGTGCTGGAACTTATAAAGGATGTAAAGTCTCGGGGCATGCCCATCGTGCTTATCAGCCACAATATGCCTCATGTATTTGAAGTGGCCGACCGTATCCATATCCATCGTCTTGGAAAACGACTTTGCGTCATTGACCCAAAAAAAGAATCAATGTCTGATGCCGTAGCATTAATGACAGGCGCAAAGGAACCAGATCTAAAGTGACCGTAACCAACGCCCTCTTAAGACAAATTGATGCAAAATTAGCTGATGGCAAGCGTGTAATGCTTGGCGTTGCAGGCGCGCCAACCAGTGGAAAATCTACCTTGGCCGAGAAGCTACATTTGCATTATGGTGCTCAATCGGTGATCTTACCAATGGATGGCTTTCATCTGGATAATGTTGTACTTAATGAACTTGGCATTCTGCACCGCAAAGGCGCACCCGAAAGCTTCGATGTTCATGGCTTTTTAAATCAAATTAAACGCGTCTCAAAGGGGGAACATATCTTTGCCCCTAAATTCGATCGTACTTTGGATCTTTCGCGAGCAGGCGCAGTTGCAATCCGTGATCAAAAGATCATCATTGTCGAAGGAAATTACCTTTTATTAAAGACAGAACCTTGGGCAACACTTGCAAATTTTTGGACACTATCGGTGTGGGTCGACCTCTCGCTTGAAACGATACGTGAACGCGCCATTGAACGCTGGTTAGAACAGGGGATGAGTTTAGAAATGGCGACAAAGCGAGCTGTTGAAAATGATCTCAAAAATGCACGCTTCACGATAGAAAATAGCGACAAAGAGAATTCTATAATCGTATAGCATTTCTTTGACGCTCAAAGCCTGATTAATACCATTTGACCATTTATTAGCACCATAGGTCGCACCTGCTGCTCCTAATCCCCCTACAACAAGACAACCTGTCCCTCTGCTGTTGCCCCACAGACCAAAGCACCCGCCCCCAACGAAGTCGCCGCGACAGTTGCCTCCTACTACAGCCTCTCCTGCACCCCCTACACGCGTGACAAGTTCATTATGCAAACGCACTTGGTCTCCCAGACTATCGTTCAAACTATACTCAAAAGGAACGGGGATATATTCATTCACTTCTCCTGTATATCTAACAGATTGCCAAGGATGATCTTTCTGGAACTGCTCATAATAAACCTTACCTTTATTAATAAGCACTTGCATATGTTCTGGAAACAAATGCCCCTTAGCTTCAAGTGTCTTCAGTAATTCCCTTCGATGATCACCTTCTGGAACGTTTCCACATCTGGCCAAAGCACAAGCCGCAACAAAGTATTTCTTTGCATCATCAGGAAGACTGTTAAACAATTCCCGTGTGACATTTCCTGTTTTAAACGCACGAATTTGCTCTTTCGTCAGTGTCTCTTGAAAGAATTCTACTTAAGCGGTCTTCTCAAACGTTACTTATAGACATTACAAGAACTCAACATCTGGATTAATTCCTCCTAAACCAAAGTAATTCTTGTCAAAGCTATCATCACCCATACTCATCGAATCTATGTAAAGGCAAATAGATGACATAAAACTGTAATAACTTAGTTTACATCCTGAGTAAAATGACTTGGTTTCATCATTTAATCTGGTGTCTTCATTTACTTCATCAGACTTATTTTTAATATCATAAGCTGCTTTTTTAAACGTTGAAATAACATATTTAAAATATGCTTCATAATTAGAAAAATTAGAATGAGTATGATCTAGAAGATCATCTTTATCTTGAGAAGATACAGACAAATCATCAGGTAACACAGTATGATTAAGTTTGGGTGTTGTTAAACACAAATACTTTTCTTCTAAATTTAAAAGAGATAATCCCCGATTGAGAAAAGACAGAATAACAGTATATGCTTTTAATTCCCCTAAAAGTAAAAGAGAACCCTTGTCGGCAGCCTGTGCAGCAAGAGCATTATTTACTTTTATTACATCTTCATTTAAGGAATAGAGAAGATCAATCAGAATACTCTTACATCTATCATCCGCTAAAGTGTTAGAATTTTTATTTTCCATTTAAAATTTCCCTTAGAATATTTTGCTGTTCTCTGAAGTTTTTGATTTCCTTCTGATTCATACTCTCCAAAAGCCTGATTAATACCATTTGACCATTTATTAGCACCATAGGTCGCACCTGCTGTTCCTAATCCCCCTACAACAAGACAACCTGCCCCTGCCGTGCCAGCACAGACCGTACCCGCACCTACAACAGAGGTTCCCATGACGATCCCTCCTGTGACAGCATTGCCTGCTCCAGCTACGCGCGTCACAAGCTCATTATGCAAACGCACTTGGTCTCCCAGACTATCGTTTAAACTATACTCAAAAGGAACGGGGATATATTCATTCACTTCTCCTGTATATCTAACAGATTGCCAAGGATGATCCTTGCTAAACTGCTCATAATAAACCTTACCTTTATTAATATCCTCCTTTAAGTAGACATTGACTAGAAACTCACCTCACGTTGGTTCGATATTTCTCTTACCAGTTTGTCTAATTCTTTAATTGTTTGTCCAACATTTTGAATGGAAAAAAGATCATAAATTTCTCCAAACTGAGTTTGAAACTTTGTAACGAATTGTCTTTGATTGATACTAGGTATTTCCATAGGGAATTTTGATAAATCATACCGCCAAAATTTAGAATCGCCTGTTAAAAGTTCCATGACATACCAAATTGAGTACGAATCACACTTTGTCAAAGTGCTTTTCAAAGTTAAATTCATCACCCCTCTATCATAAACAAATGATAGACACATTCGTTTATCTGCAACATCCACAATTCCACCTCCTCCATTATAGGGCTTATACTCACCCTTTGTAATTCTAAACCCATACTCTTCATAAAGAAATGAGCCATCCTCAACTAAAAACAAAAGTATCTCTTTCATATTACTTTTCACCTCGTTTCAATGACCATTGATTAACCCACTTATAACCTTTTTTCTGTGTCAAATAATCGATTTCTTTCAAAGACCAAAAATTACCTGCTTTCTCAATTTGTTGTTTTGTTGAGGAAAACAAAATCTCATCACCTTTTGTTGTAACCACATCTAAGAAATTTTTATTAGCTGCCCATCTCTGCGCATCTGTGAGTTCATTCCATGCATCACCAACATCAAAATAGCTAGCCCCTTTAGACTTAGCTTTGTCAATATACCCTGGATATGGGCCAAGAACTGTTTTACCACTATTAGTAATGTTGGCTTCTGATAATCCCTTAACCTTTTCTGATAATAAGTCATTTCGAACCTTAGTAGGTTTAGTAAGGTTCGGGTTTTTGGGGATGTTTTTGGTGCCCTTGATGGTATTGAGGACACCTTTACCTGCACTCTTTACACCCTTGATAACAGTGGTGGCACCTTTTAATCCGCTTGAAAAGAAAAGGTCTGTGCCGTTATTAAGAAAATACTTCAGAGACCCTGCGATCATGTCTGTATTTTGATGGGATCCAAACGGGTTCAACGAAGCAAGAACCTTATCCCCTACATCTGATTCATACTCTCCAAAAGCATTCTAGCTACGGTGACGTATCTGTTGCCAGCATTTTTTAACCGTTGCGCATGGCTCTTTTATCAAAGCTTTAAGACCTCTTTCAAGCTTTTCTTCCTCAACTTCTACGTATTGTATTTCAAAAGAATCAGAAATTGTGTCTAGTTTGGAGGTTGAATCATTAAAATATAATATCTCGACATTAGGGAGTTCAACAGATAGCCTTTCAAAAAGCTTCCTTCCTGAGTTGACGTGTTCTTGAAAAGCTTTTTCAGTTTCAAAACCTGTATTGTATGGCTCTTTTTTGTCTAGTGTTGCCGTATAATTATCTGCCCATTTATCTAAATCCTTCTTCAACTCTTCAGAGATAGGAAGTGTTTTAGGATCAATGTTATCAGAATCATCTATGTCCCAAAGAGGCCAAGACTCATAGTCTGTCATTAATTTTATTCTTTTGGGTGTGTGTTTCATATTTGAACCTCTATGGAATAGATCTAGGATTAGCGCCGACAACAAAACCATTATCGCCTACAGTAATAGCCATACGGTGTCTAGCATTATTAAAGGTATAT
Organism: Mopalia swanii; assembly: GCA_030265315.1. NCBI lineage: Eukaryota > Metazoa > Mollusca > Polyplacophora > Chitonida > Mopaliidae > Mopalia > Mopalia swanii. The sequence goes on along the minus strand of JARDVA010478405.1, from coordinate 1,217 downwards.
TCGTAAATAGGTCTTTCAACTCCTTTACCTTGGAAGCCTACAACCTTCCCTTTGTCTAAAGCTGTGAACAGGGCTTCTGGTATTTGATTTTCAGGGATTCCTTTTCCAGAAAACTCATCTACATGTCGCTTAACAATGTGTTTTAGACCGCGATTAGCATTTCCTTTCTCTAAAAATACAATACGTCCATCAGAGAGCTTTTGAACCTTTACAATATTTTCAGGAGTATGCTTAACACCATTCTTTGTAAGCTCTTTCAGTAAACTTTCTTTATTCTTTAAAGGTTTAGGATTTTTGGGGATGTTTTTGCTGCCCTTGATGGTATTGAGAACACCTTTACCGGCGGTACCAACACCCGTAGAGAGGAGAAGGTCTGCAGTATTACTCAGAAGATAGTTCCCAAAATCCGCCATCATATTTGAATCCTGATGGGATCCAAACGGGTTCAACGAAGAGAGAACCTTATCCCCTACATCTGATTCATAGTCCCCAAAAAGTTGGTCTATACCTTCTACCCCTTTGTCAAGGCCATAAGCCGTTCCCGCCGCTGCCAAAGGAACACCCACAACACAAGCTGTCCCTGCTGTTGCCCCACAGACCAAAGCACCCGTCCCCAACGAAGTCGCTGCGACAGTTGCTCCTACTACAGCCTCTCCTGCACCCCCTACACGCGTCACAAGCTCATTATGCAAGCGCACTTGATCTGCAATACTATCAGAGAATGTATACCCGAAAGGAACGGGGATATCTTCGGGAATTATTCCTGTATCTTTAATCCCTCCCATACGAGGATGATCTTTTTGAAACTGTTTATAGTAAACATCCCCTTTATCAATAAGCACCTGCATATGTTCTGGATACTGATGCCCCATCGTTTCAAGTGTCTTCAGTAATTCCCTTCGATGATCACCTTCTGGAACGTTTCCACATCTGGCCAAAGCACAAGCCGCAACAAAGTATTTCTTTGCATCATCAGGAAGACTGTTAAACAATTCCCGTGTGACATTTCCTGTTTTAAACGCACGAATTTGCTCTTTCGTCAGTATCTCTTCGAACATCTCAGCTAAGATCTCACGTTCTTGAACGTGGAGTTCTCTGTTATTCTCCTGAACAGAAGCGGCAACCATCCCTGCAAGATTAACATCTGTCGCATCCTTGCCTGTGATAAAGGCTGAAAATGCGCCTAAAAGCTGTTGGACCTGAATACGCTCAGCTGG
>JARDVA010478294.1:0-12521 GCA_030265315.1 Mopalia swanii | reverse complement strand
TTTACTTAGCACTGATGGAAAACTAACTTTCAACATTAACATTAACTCTCTGTCGTGGATACCATACGTACCATTGTCAAGAGGAAATAATTCTGTCTTTCAGATATACTACTATTCTCTTTTTGTGGCGGACTATTTAGTAAAAATTGTTCGAAGCTGATTAATCTAATACAGAGTTTATAAGAGAGCACTACTTCATGGTAAAACATCTGCAAGGGAGATAATAAGGAGTCTTAAATCTCACACATGCTCAAAACATGGAGGTCATGAAGTACCGATGTATTCAACCATACAACATGTTTTGTGGGGGAGATTTGTAAATGGTCTGTGATATTAACATCAGGGTGTGTTGAAATATTGTTGTCTCTCACAGAATTTAGGGCCTATCAACAAATGAGTCAAACGGAAAAATGAAAGAGAGTAACTTAGGGTTAGCAAATTGTAGGGTGGGTTCAATGTGATTAGAGAACATCTAATTTATTTTGTTGACAGTAGGGGAGGGTGGGGTAAGATGGCACAAATTTGCCTTTTTACGGTTAGGTTTAAGGGGAATTTGTGTACTTTTTAACAGCAATGCAATTACATTAAACAACTATTATTAAGCTGTTATTGTTGTAAAACTCCCCCTCCAAAATGAAAAAGAAAACACCTTTTTGAAGGATTTAGAAACGTGTGTCAACTGTATCATCTTAACCCCCATCTGGGGTAAGATGACACACCACATGGGGTAAGATGATGCACTGGAAACAATGATCAAATACACAACAATTCATCAAATCAAGATCTGGTATAAACAAACTTGTTTTAACTGAAACATGAAAATACAAATGAACCAACATAACTCTATGACATAACTATTTCCTTAAGCCATAAGGAATGAAAACAATCACTTAATATGATGGAAATATGCACAAAACGTTCTTCATCTATCTCGTAAACTGTATGAGTATGAAACATGATGATGAACAAAACATTCTATTAACATCATCTGTAAAATGTTCCGATCTCATTTCAACAACGTTTAATAAAACTACTTCAAATCAAATCTACCCACATCACAGTGAAACACAAGCAGATTTGACCTGCGTAGACTTCCAGAAAGGCTTGTGGGTGTGGGTAACTTTCTTATTACATCTTTCTTAGGAAATGACGCCTCGTCGTCTTGGTTAATGATGAATGCTGGTCTCTTATCATGATTTGAGTTACTAACAACCCTTTTCAGAAATACCCCTTCCATTTCCTCATCATCTATAACGTCTACTCTGGCAACATAATTTATAGGCTGTCCTTTCCTCCCCACCAGTCTCACTACAACAAAATCTCCTTCTATTATTTCTTCATCTGACTCATACTCATCATCTGTGTCTATCAGCTCCATTTCACTGTCATCACTATCTGAGCTTGTATTTTCCTCGGCTTTTTTTGTCTGTTGTTGCTGTTTGTTTTTCTGTCCGAATAAGTTCTTTTTGGGGCATTTATCCGATTCCTTTTGTTGATTTGGCTTTCTAGATTTTGCTTCAGCAATCTCGTTTCTAATAGGGGTATATACTCGTTAAAATGTAACCTTTTTTTCGACCACCTTTAGTCTTCCGTTGGGGCGCTTTTGGTATTGGGGCAATATCAGATGGTGACACATATCCCGGTTGCTTTTCAACAGATTGATCTTCTTCTCTGACGTTCCTGTCGGAATTAGATGTTGATGGCAGTGGCTTAAAATCCTGGATATTACCTGGTATGGGATCTGTGTCAATAACTTCATTGTTCAACGTTGTTGTGTTTTCAACATCGCCTTCTAAAGATTCTGGATTTGGACGGTCAGTTACTGCTGATGCCACAAAGTCAGTGTCCGTAAAAAGAGTTCTGTTAAAAAGATAGATACCTGTTGAACTGAATCCCGAGAGAAGATTTCTGTGTGTAAACGCGTTTACTTGAGCCTGCGAAACAATTGCTGGAATATCGTAAATTGTTACTGTTTTGCCGGGGTGAAAGCGAACCCATCCATCCATCGCCAGATTGTATGCTGTTTTGAACGGTCCATATACAGCCCTGTCAAGTGGTTGGAGACGATGGGATGTATGAGGCGGTAAAGTGACCATTACTTCCCCATTCTCACTGGCCAAATCAATGGTTTCCAGAGATATATGGGAGTCATGATTGTCCAGAATTAACAGAACGGGCCTCTCTTTTGAAGACTATGATGTATAAAATGTTTCATATACCTCACGAAAAGTTCTGCATTCATCCATCCAGATCTTGCTGCCCCACATATCGAGCCATTTGGACCACCATTCAAAAAGTGGTCACGAAAATTCACTCTGGGGAACACAAACATTGGAGGTATGAAATTAGCCGCAGCGCTCACTGCATACTCAATAGTTACAAGTTCGCCGCGTTCAGCGCTTGTGATCGAACCGACTTGTTTCTTTCCTCTTGATGTAACAATTTTACCTGGATTTTGAACGGTGGTGCAACCGGTTTCATCAAGGTTGTAAATATCTTGAGACTCAAACATGTGTTTATCCATGACAGCTGCCAGGTTATCATAAAATGTATTGACGGAATGGCGATTAAAGGCGGTAGCGCGAGCTAGTGATGTGGCCTCTGGTGCCCTGTTAACAAGATTATGTCTCTTACGGAAAGTCATAAACCAGTCCTTTCCCGCCTTCTCGTCATTATCCCAATTGACAGGACTGTTTATTCCATTCTTTTACGCAAATTGGAATGCCAATTCACGACATTTGTGAATGCTGAATCCATGAAACCTGTCAGCTTAATCCCGTATATGAGCGGCCAAGTCATTTTCCATATCGGTACTGAATATAGATTTTATCTTAAACAAGTTTTTGTAGCCTTTGTCAACAATTTCTCCAGAGTTCTTCTTCACTTTAAGTATGTATCTTTTTAGGGTGTTAGGGTCTATGTCATACTCCCTAGCCGTTTGGCGTAGTTTACCACTAACTTCAAAAGCATTTAAAGCTCTCTGGAGGACATCTCTGGGAGTTGACCCTCTATTTGTTTTAATTTTATAGTATCTTGGCATTACTATCTGAAATAAAACAAAAAATGGGGTAAGTTGATACAGAAAAAAAGTGTCTTATCTTGCCCCATGTTAAATGTATCATCTTACCTCACGTCCACCATATTGGTTTTTACAGTTTTTATATTGAATGGCAGTTATAGCAACAGAATAAAACATTCCATAAACAACAACCAAAATCTGGTCTATAAACTTATGTGTAACAAGACAGATGTATACCAGAAAGGAATATAACAAGACACAAACCTGAATGAAGTAAATTTCCTCCAGGCGTGCAAAACTAAACTTTTCTGTCAAAAAATGAAAGTAAACATCACTCTGCCTCATCAAGCACATGGGTGGTAGCTTATGTCAAGCTGCTCCAGCAGAGGGCGCAGTCATATATTTCAAGAACATGTGACATCATTGACACCACTGTTTCATCTTACCCCTGTATCAACTTACCCCACCTTCCCGTAAGTTTTATCATGAATTCATATTCAATGCAATTGGGTATGCTTAATTTATTTTTATCGGCTAATTAGCACCAAAAAAAAAATCCTCCAAATATGCGATAACATATTTCATATGACGAACTACAAAGAAATTTCTCATGTGTATAAAATAATTTGCTAACCTCCACTGGAAACTTTGAAAGAAGCACTTTTTTGTTCAAACTAACAAAACATTAACATAATCAAACTTCGCTGTGTCTCCAATCTCAATAATAAAAGATCCCAATTTTCTTTTCCCTCCTTTCAAAAACCTAGTTAACTAGGAATTCCCAGGTCATGTGTCATGTAAACGGAATAATTAATAATAGTAAGGTTAAAATTCACACAATAATTCTAAATTGTAATTTCTTATCCCATTTCAGCCCAGGCAGTGTGTCATGAGAAGTCATACGGTCTTTGTTTAGTAACTGTTTACTACATCGGGTGTGTAATCGTCGATGAAAACAAATAGATGAATAACAGATTTCATTCATAATCTGATCGTGATGATGGGCTGCCTAACAAGTTATCTATCTATTTGTTCGATCTATCTGATTACTCTGATCACGTTGATCTGGCAGTAATTGTAACCACATCTCATGCCTTTATCTTCCCTCTAATAGGTTCCACATTATGATCACTACTACTTCTACTATTATGCATGGACGTCGGAGGACGTGTACTATATCGATGCGATGATTTATTGCCAATACAGGTAGGCCATACTTTTCATACCAGTCATGAAGGGCTTGGAGGGAGCTTCCAGTTGCCTAATGCTCTCGAAGCTATATTTTAACATGAAGCCGATCCTGTGATTGTCCTGCTATGTGTCGTGCTTTGTCTTTGTTTGTTGCCAGAGGTTTCGAGAGTGATTCCGACCGTGGACGTGGCTTATTTGTAGCGTGTGCACTTTAATACTAATCCTGCTCCGATATACCGTTCGCCGGATCGAGTCCGCCTGTCGACTATCTGGGATATGAGCGCGTCAAACGTTGTAACTCCGGTTTGAGATGATTTATTGTGTCTTGTGATTGTGGTGTTTCGTCTTTGTTATCAATGGCGTTGAGAGAGTTTTCCTTCAGCCTTTTTGCTAAACAGCTGACTTAGGAGCCAACGCATTTAACACTCAATCGGATAAAGAAACGAAAATCATTAAATTGATTGCAATAATATTTTAGCATTTCTGTTTCTGAACTGATGTAGAAAAGATCTGCCCGTCAGTCTTCTATAATGCAGAAAGACTTTGTCCATTTATCGAATCTAAAACAGCGGAGACGCGGTAGGGAGCTGCCTGCTGCCCTCAAAGTTAAGGAAAAGCATAATAATGATGCTTTTGTTTTGAATCCTGTGATTCACATGTTTTTGTATTTGGTTGCCAGGGGTGTTGAGAGTGATTTTCTCCATTCAGTACGGCATATAAACCCCAAAGAATGGTGATTTTGTATGCAGTTGTCTTTCTGCAATTAATATAGCTTATAGAAGATAGTTTAAATTTTAAAAATTATATGGCCCCAGTAAAAATGTGTAAGTCTTTAAATAGTTGACACACCAAACTGGTATAATTGACTTCAGAATTGCTTCACCCTAATCCTGGTTAGAATTCACCAACCACAGTTTCTAATAATCTGGACCAACAGTGGTTAGCCTGATGGACAACTGATACGCCATCGATGTCACCGTTCACAGGTTCGGTTTCTGCCGGAAGAAGTGTTGATCCGTTAGAAGAAGTCACAGAAGTTAACTCTTTGGGTGATTTTTGCCAGCTAACGTTCCTGCGAGGCAAAGTAACAAGTGAACAATTCGGCGTCATATATACGTGAAATATTCTACAGTATAACGTCAAACCCCAATCAAGCAAATCTAGTAGTTGCACGCTTTCGTGTAGCTTTTCAATGAAAGGATAATCATTTCGTAAAGTTACGAAACCAGTCATACCAGGAAATTAATAAAACTGAACCGCAAACAATGAAGTCTTCTAGATATATTTTTATTACAGAGAAAAACAATTTTGAATCGAAGTCTACTCTTTGGCCTTTGATGTGTACCGTACACGGGTTTGAGCCTTTCTGTCGCCCATCTGGTATATGTGTTGCGGTTATGGTTTTAACGAATTGTCCTCCTGGTTGCTCACCATAGTTTTGCAAGGAACAGTGTGAAACGGACAATCGTCGTCATAGAAGTGAAATACCTTCGTGCACGACGTTAAACCCCAATCAAACGAACAATTGACATATATATGTCAAGATTTGAAAAACTTACTGTCACGATGCTTTCAAAATTATATTGATTCGGTTCTGATCTGCAAAATAGTTAATGGGGGTAGCTTTTGATGATTTGTCTTGAGGTTTCACTGGACAGTAAACATAGGTGACTAATCCTTTTAGACAAAGGTGAGGGGGGATTAACATATTCCCACGCATGGCAAGGACCATGCGTTGACTTAGCTGTTGTCCCAATTGACGGGGAAAGCGGGTCTAAAACTTCATTGGATTACGAGAGAGAGTTTACCACTCCTTTATGACAGTTAATCATCACTGCCCATTCTATTCGCATTGTTGCTTGTTGTGAGTTTTTTTAAAGTAGTGGCGTCCTTCACACCTTGGACGACGGCACCACGACATTGAAGAAATAGCTTCAAGGGCGTCCTTCAATCCCATACATTCGAACGGTTTTTTGTGGACTTGTCCACACTTATATCCGGATCTCTGGATATTGTATTCGTCAGTGACTGTTGGATGAGATGACCATCACGCTGTGAAACACCATTGCTCACGACCTTATACACTAGAAATGTGGTAAAACAGCCACCTTAACAACATCAGGGTGTATGCAGATATTAAATAGTTGGTGATCGAGGGAAGCTTCATGGTGACCTCGTTAACAAGGGGCGACAGGAAGTCTACTTATGTTGCATGTATAACATCTTTGGATTGTTCTGTATATGTCTTTGGTTTTGTTGTCAAGAGTTATTGAGGGTGGCTGTGGACTGGCAAAAGATTCTATGAATGGATTATATTAAGCACGCGTTATTACCCCAATCAAACAAAATGAACTGCTGTATACTTATACTATTTTTTAAATTAAAATTGTTATTTTTCTGCGTTACAGACCCGACAAGGAAGAACCAATTGTAGAAGGTCAGGTAATCTTGTATTTTCCAGTAAACCACTACCGCAAATGAGAAGAATTGATACATGTATATAAAGTTAAATATATTCAGCTTGTGTCCAAATTAACGTTGTATATTGTCTGTACCTACCAAGCGTATGAATCTCTTTAGATCGATATATACAATTATATACAAGCTAGAACCAGAACTACATGACCATGCTTTTCAGCTATCATTATGACGTAACCGTTAACCGTCCTAACCTATCTGCAGGGTTGTCGGGACGAAGCCTTCTTTTGTCCTGATAATCTGAGCTGAGGTGAAATAAGTAATCGGTCTGTTTGTGATTGGTTGGTCTTGTCTAATCCTACTTCGGGTTTATCAGTGAGTGGCACGATGTGGTTCGGTAATAGCGAGAGTGGTATTGCGAGGTTTCTTGCCTGTTTTGCTTTATATTTAAGCAGTAACATTTTATATTAAACACAAACTTAAACATTTTGGCTCTGCTAAATGCATTCCTTTCTCTCTTTTATTTAGTGCTCGGAATAAGGGCAGTTTGTTTGAAGGGTAGCAATGCTGTATTTACTTAGCACTGATGGAAGATTAACTTCCCAACATTATGGAAACGCTTCCCATCTTGGTTGTGCTACTGACAATTATTCTTGGAATACATCGCTGTCATATAAGTGGAATTTTTTTAAGCACGGCGTAAAACACTAATCAATCAATAGATCAAATAATCTCTATTATTTTAGTCATACCCCACTGTCCATCAACGAAATCCGGTTCTCCAGAAATTGAACTGCGTGCTGAAATTCCCGCATATGCTGTTGTTCACTGTCGAAATGGCCCGGTACATCTTAGTGCAGTCACACAAATGTCCGCCTTCATTGATGCCTCGTTCACTCAGAGCCCAGTACCTGAGGATTGCCAGTTTAACGTAAGTTGTCGCTGACTATTGCACCTAGAAGATCCCTGAAAGCAAACAGTTTTATTGGAAATTACCATATTTTAGCTAGGTAATGCCTAGAAATGGCTAGGACCCATTTCTAACTGGCAGTCCTATACAACTTCCCGCTATTGCTACGTTCCCACTATCACGATTGGCGGCACGATTGAAATTGTCGTCTAATGCGTCTTTCCCACAATCACGATTGGCGGCACGATTGAAATAGTCCTCTTAATCGTTAAGTATTCCTATCAGATATTATCAGATCTTGAGATTAGTCGTGGCAATCCTATTAATCGTAGGAAAGTTTTGGACGGTTGAAACAATTCTATGATCAACACGATTAATTGTCAATCGTGATCATCGCATTAGATCGCATTGCATCGTAAAAAAAGTGCGGCATAACGTATTTAAACGTGCCTCCATATCGTGATGATCCATATCAAACTTGAACAAGCATCACGCTATGCTGAGATGTGCTGCGATCTCCCATGATCTGTGACGCTCGGTTGCCACTAGTTGTGGGTTGTAGTGTTCACTCTGTATAAATTCAAGAAACAATGAATTACACGATTAGTCATCCTGTATGTATATATATATGTATATATATCTATATATATCCGTCGGGGTCCTATCGTAGCTCGTATCGTGATCACTGTCAATCCTCATCTTGGAAGACATCACGATCACAATCGTATCATATGGCAACAGATTGCAACGGCTCGTGATGAATGTATAGGAAAATATACTAACGTATCTGCACGTACTCGGTCGTCCCAAATCGGGAACTCGTGTAACATCGAGACCCAATCGTTGACTCAATCGTGGACTTATTCTGGACAATCCTTTCTGAACGTATATGGTAGTATCTGAACTGGGGAGCCCAGATCGCGTCACTTGAAATTGAACAATCGTGACCATATTGCATGCAAGCGCACCTAATAGTACCAGAACGTATAACCTCGTAGGCTACCCAAATCTGACATGTCAGAGAAGTTCCACGATCAGCTACGAATGACCAATCGGTGCGTTCGTAATAGAATCGTGGGAACCTAGCGTCACGGGCAACATGGAGCCGATTTATGACTTTGTATTACTTCCTGTGATTTTCCTGTATTTCTCCTGTCCTGTCTTTGTTTGTTGCCGGTGGTGTCTATGGAGATTTACCTTCATCCATTGTGCTGAGCATCCGGCAAATGAGTGAAACAACCTTAAGTTCAGTGTTAAACCCCAATCAAACGAACAAACCAGCATCATCCGAACACATGGTATATCTATATTTAGACGCCCCCAGAGAGACCCATGGAGTACGACGTTAAACCCCAATCAAACAAAAAACAAACCAGAGAGACCCATGCGACAAAACCCATGCTGGATTTCAATTGGTAGCATATAGCCAAAATCGTGGGAATCCCAGCCTATGGGCGACGCTCTGTCGCAGAACAGCCAGGTGTGCTTGTTATGATAGTTCCTTTACAACATCCTCAGATCTAATATTTGATTAAAATCGTCGCTGTCTTACCTCCACGCCTTGCGTGCAGTCCGTCTGCATTGGAAAGCTAAATGGGACTTGATCGTTACAAAATGAGACACCAAGAAATAGTACAACGACTGAATTCGGATATCATTTAAACCGAGAACACAAAATCTGATCCTGATTATGTTTATAAGTTGATTTTGAGCACTGGTTTCCGTCATTATTGTAGCCTCCTGTAGCAGATTCCTACTATCGTTGAATCGATTGATTCCATTTGCCAATGGATTTCGGGAAAACCCCAAGATGGGACAAGATTATGTGCCCTTAGTCGATTCAGATAGACTGATAGACACAATAGAGGTTTCTAATGTGCAAAGTTTAATACACCGATGTCTTAACCTTGGCTCTTAGAGATGACCAACCAGTGGCGTGGAAATGTTCCAGCAGTCTGAGGCCCATCTTCGCTAGCCAAGAGATTTATTTCTAGCTACTCTGGCCCGCAGCCGTGGCCTAGTGGTAGCAGTGCGCTTACTAATCCTATTTCGATATATCGTTCACGTGACCGAGTTCGTCTGTCAACCATCAGGTATATGTGTGAGTCGCACAATGTGGCTCCGGCAATCGCGGGAGTGTCTTTTGTAAGAAGTTTTTCTACTGTTATTAGACAAGGAGCAGTGAGAAGTGGACAATCCGTCGTTATATAAGTGAAATATCCTTGAGTACGACGTTGAATCCCAGTCGAACGAACAAATCCGAGATACACTGCATCAGAAGTTTCGCTGATTGAAGACAAATATTCGGACTCGGATTGATAGGATGCGTGGAATCGTCAGATGTCGTGTTACGCGAGTACTCTGGAAGTAAAAATGACGGCTTCATTCAATAATGAAAGTGGGTGAAGTGTTGTCGAAAAACAGATATGTTCAGGGTATGCCACCAACTCAAAGAGTATCGTATATGTTCCTACCCTACATACACCAACTCTCTCTATATATATACGCCAATAGTGCTTTATAAAGTTAACCAAATTGTCAAAACTGGCGTATAACTTTCAACATATGTTATCAGCGCTTTAACTCGAAACTTTGTCATTTTATCCTCTAGCTGTTATTCCATTTATATGCGATTAATCTGTCAGAATAGCTCGGAATAAAACTCTTGGCTAGAGATGTCTTAGGTCGATATGTTTGAAGCCAGTAATGCGATCTTCACACTAGATCGCATAATACAAAGATTTATCCATTATTGCCATTTAAGGGAATTGATTGTCCACTGCAGTGGATAGGTTCACAGCAGTGACGGCTCGTAACTGAACACGTGTGATTGGAGTAAGCTTCCTTACGTAAGACGATCAGTCTGTCGTGACTTCTTGCATCCTGTGATTGCCAGTGTGAGTGGATTCATTCCTTTTTCAGAAGAAGTGATTTGTAAAACAAAATCACACACATATTGTCATGTTGTCCCGGTGATCTCAAATCGGTTATATAACTTTAAGTACTATGTAAAACCTCGACCAATCAATTTAACCCAACTGATGCTAAGAACACCATGATTTCGATAAACCTGAAACACCGATGTGTCATGAATAATCGAAACAATGAATAATTTGTTTACTTCTGAACGTGAAATTAAGCCGCTCTAATTATTCTATCATAGTGTATATGTACCATAATCCAGGAAGACCGCTGAAAACAAATTAGTACCAGCTAAAAAAATAAAGGGTTGAATATTAATTAAAAATTGGGTGGGATTAAATTTTTGTTGTGTTCATGTGTATCGCTTATGTGAGATCGGTTGTGCATATCAATGTGATTTAAAGCAATCGCTGTACCTACGGCTTAGTCATGGGTAGATTGCATTAAAACAGGCTAATGACAATCTTAACCTTACTCGAACTGAAACAGTTAAAATAGCCCATCTAATTTCAGTCCGGGTAAATAAGCTACACGGAAATGAAAATGCTAACTTGGTATAAATAATAAATTTCTTCATTATTTAATGTGTATTTTCAGAAACAAGACGATGTCTACGTTTACTCGTTAACTGTAGAAGTTGGATGGGGTTTAAGAGATCGGGAACTTTTCCTGGATTCTAAGATCTATACGGTCTCTTGTGTATACGACGATTACGGTAGAAGCACGTCCTCTGTGGAGCGAGTGGGGCTGCCGTAAGTATATAAACAGCTTAGAGGATCTTTTTACATTACGTAATTGGCAACACTTCTACATAGTCTCCTCATGATTGGGACCCCGTTCATCTACTTACTGATTGTAATGTGTTTAAAGTGGTGACGCTAACGATTGTTCATAGCATTTATATCCAACACTCCCCTTTTTGTTTGTGTTGAGTGTTGGTTGCATAGTTTTGTGAATCGATAAATAGTTTAAGGGACAAATGTTAAATAAGTTGCACATATCAATGTTTTGTGTAAGCTACGACCTGTTCCAATGTTCTGACCTATTCTGCTTTCAGGATTCCATCTGATGTTCAAATCTTTATAATTATTGCCTTTTCGCGAGACTAACAAGATTTTTTCAACGACTGAGCTCTACATGACGGCTAGAGATGCTCGCTACAACCGACTTCAGACTTAAATTTATTGGCTTGTCTATTCAGAAACGCGACTTCAGACAACTGCGCGTTGCAATATTCTCCGATTCACTCATTATTGGCCTTGCGTAATCGGTCTCCACTCCTGGTGTATGACTTCACCAAGCTGAACAATGAGAACACGATTGTTTGTTTTGACTGGATACCTGGGCGTTGAGGTATTTATGGTAATGAGGTGGCTGATCGTCTGTTTGTGTTTACACCTATGGGTCTAGTGTATCTGAGGCGTTCTTGTCTGTTACAATCAAATTAAGTGAACAATGACAAAACCAATGGGAAGTGTCTGAACACGGTCATTTTTTCTTTAACCTCAATCCGTCAATATGCTTTTAAACTTCAGTCTATCAAACAGAAAGTTCGAAGTATCGATATAAATACACTTGTCTGGTCACTTTCCAGTCCGCACATACCTCTTCCGCTTCAAACTTGCCATCTTCCAGATACAATAAGACATTACCTATTACATTACAGTACTTAAACTTTACTCTGTGAACAAATGTTTACCAACTTACAGCACTCGTGTACCAGCCTACACTGGGGAAACAGTTAAATCCAGATAAGAAGAGATGCAAAGTATTTCGTGCGATTGTAAAATGATTTTTGCATGCCAAATACATATTATAGCAATAAATTGATGTAATGGTAGGTCTATGGTGCGAATAGCCCTGTGTGGCTGTGTGGGGCCATCAAATAGAATCAACTAACCAATCTCACAAGGACAGAGCCCCGTGGGGGAGCGGGTTGGCCAGTCCTGCAGAATACACCCTCGGCTTCCTCGGTCGATCGTACGAGGCGAGAAAAGAGGAGCTTTCTGTTGCCCTGGTGTTCTCAGAGCTAAAGGGAAACAAAGCTTATCTGTTTGTACG